>JAGKTI010024450.1:0-14374 GCA_018397915.1 Birgus latro | reverse complement strand
TCTCCAAGCATATGTTGGCTGAGACCCAGAACACCTTAATGCTGACGATTTAAAGGGACCTAAGAAAGGCAGAAAAGTCATCTCTAGGAATTGTGGAGAAAGTAAATGCAGTAGAGGGAAACAATACACTATTCCAACACCTCTCAGTGATCAAAGAACATATTGACATAATAATACTGCAGTTAGACAATGCTAAAGCTAATTATCAGTTTTTCATGAAAGGCATTGCTAATGCTGGTAACGGAAGGATCACCGTTAAATACTACCCATTCACAATATCTGTCAAATAATTAGTCAAGGTATACATAGGCATTAGGCATGGTTTGAGGAAACAAATCTAATGTTACATTATCCATACTTGGAAGCAACACTCACACCAACGTCAATAGTAGTCATGCACCATTCGTGACAGATTATTTTTTCACAGTCAGTTAAATATACCCTTTTCCTTCTAAAAAAGATGACTCATTAGTCACCATCAACATCAAAACAGAAGTCAGCATGGTCTCCAAGAAACAGAACGCTGCCACCATCACTAGTGAAAAAACAACTGAACGTAATGGTCGAACGTCATTACATGTATTTCACGTTTGTCCTGAGTACATCTTCACGTTTCAGCAAACTGAGCCAGTCGTTTGTGAACTGGGTATCATAAAAAAAAAACAGGACATCCTTCATCATTGCAACTTCACTTTTGCTCCATATAAACTAATCCATCATCAACGCATTGGACATTTACTGTGTTTCTGCTTCCCTCAAAATATGTAAGTTTTTGCGACTTATCCAGACACACCTCCAGCCCATACATCAGCATCTGGTGTATTCATATCACCGGATTACGGTGCAGTTCTGACATCTACATTATCCACCTTGCCCACTAAAAACCACTATGCTATTCTCAACCACACACATAAGTACTTCCAACCATTAGCTAGGATGAACTTAAGTATAAGTGCACACATAAAGTTGACTTCACCCAAGTATGAAACCATGCAACTAATAAATCTGACAATACAACCTTGGGGAGAATACAGTAGGATTATGTTCAACTCATTTTATGTACACAGCCCAGCTCCAGTCATCTTTGTAATTATCTCCATCATATTTGCTGTATTGCTATTGGCCATCACAGAATGCAAGCAAGCAGAGAGAGTGTGCGCAAGTCCATATTGGTATTGTATAAATATTTACATATGTATATTATACATGAACAGTTATGTTATGCTACAATAATATTACTACAGTGACTACAGTTATGATTACTGCAAACAATTATGCTACAGTTTTACCACAATCATGTTACTTTCTGCAATATTATGTATTTCACTTACTTATCTGACAGAGTGATTGTAATATGAAAACAATATGTGTTGATATAGCACAATATATACTGCCGTAGGTATGCCAGCTTTGCAAGATCGAGCGATATGTCGGCATTAATATGTTATGACAATACGTAATAATCACAGACATAATAGACATGAGCAACACCTAGATAATTATATCCGGTGTACACGGAAGGTCGAACACATATTCTGGCTCAAGGATGTCGATGTATCACAAACTCTTTAAGCCAGACAGTACAGGTATTTCATGACCACGCAGCATAACCAACTTAAGCCAGTTATCTGACGTCATGGAAAACTACCTATGGAAATGTACCAAAGACACCCCTATGCACCACTGGTCAGTATACAACCCCAGGGAAAGCAACTGTAAGGGGAAACAGCCCGAGATAATGGTCGTAGATAGAGAAGGAGAGAGTGATTAGGTGGTTCGCCGTTACATTACATTACGCTGTCAAGCACATCTTCCTATAACTTTGTACAATAAAACTCCATAACCCAAGAGGCAACAATAACTCACCTCACTTACAGTAAAAGAATACCGAGAGAGAGAGCTACCTATTCACTCTACTCGACGCCGCAGCACTGTATTGGCAGCGGCCCACACACTCCACTGGTGATAGAGGGGCAGCCATTAACCACCTCCAACAACCCCCAACTCTCTCCACCTAATCAAACCCCTTGGCCATGTATGTTGACGCGCTCACCCAACTGCGGATAAATGCATACTGGTGAATTATTTAATGAAGATATCACTAATTCCAAGCCTTTGAGGAGTTATATGCTGAGATGTATAATAATCATCTGTATATGGTGAGAAAATTGATCTGAATTATTTAGATAATAATGTGGCGCTGCAATAATTCTGCCATATGACGCCAAAACAATTATTAAAACCTGTATACTAAAACAAAATCGATATCTCTGTCAAGGGAAAATAATAGAGGCAAAATAAGTAATTATTATCTATCAAGTATGACGAGGTGTAAGAAGCTCACCTCCTTAAGAAAACGATAAATATCCAACCGATAGCCAGAGGGTCCTCCAAGCCTCAAGGACAGTAGGCTCCATCTGTCCCCCTATGCCCATGGGGAATCCTCCAACGCAGGTCCTCAAGACTCGGACACACGACCAGCAAGCGACGGCCAGTAAGGGCAACCAGGCAGTCCAGGCAGTCATCACAATGCAGGTGAGCCCCACCACATATCAGGTAACTATGAGCAAGACATGAGTGCCCAGTGTGAACCCGGGCAACAGCCACCTGCTATCGTCGAGACACCACCACCCACTGAAAAACATCCCTTAATTTATTATTAACAACAGCATCGCACAGGTTCTGCCAACAAGTTAGAATCACATACTTAAAGTAAGGTTTCATGTCGGAAACAGGAAGAGGGTAGTTGGTGGGAGTCGTCGACAACAAGCAGTTCTTTGAATGCAATTGCCCTCTCATAACCCTCCACACCAACATGCGCATGAACCCAACATAATCACACTAGCTAGTTTGCCTCCTCTCTGTATCAAGAAAAGCCACTCAAGAGGGGCAAGGAACAGGGGATGAACTAAATTGAAAGACTCAGTGGTCAGCAGGGCTCTTTGAGAATCATTAGAAACATTAAACGAAGCCTTCTTATCTGTTAAGATCAGCTGCAGTCAATTCTGAAGTAAAGAATGGAATTTAGAAGAATTCCTCCCCATTCAGTATCTTAGAAATTCACCCCAAACCAGACACCAGTGTCTGACTCTGAACCATCTGTATATACAAGGACGGTTCCACAGTGAACGGACGAATGTTCCTAAAAAAGCTGATGGAGAGCCAGAGAAGAGACAGAAGACTCCCTATCCTCAAAACTCCTGCACCTCTGGAAGGCACCAGGGAACGATTTTGGGGAGGCAGACAGGGCAGGCACATTCTGCAGGGAAACCTAAATCTCCCATAATCTGCTGGGCCCTGTACTCAACGGAATGTGGAATGTGCTGCTGAGAAACAATCAGTGTGTGACTCTGAACCATCGAATGCCTGATGAAACGCCAGAGGAGAAACAGAAGATTTAGTAACCTCAAAATCCCTGCACACCTGCACATCTGGAAGGTACCATGGTGCAATTCTTCATAGCCATACAGGGCTGACAGGCTATGCAGAGACCTAAATCCCCATTAATCTTTCTGACCCTGTACCTAAAGGAATGTAGAGTGCGAGGATGAGAAACATTATACTGAGAAATTGCCTGACTTGATACACAAAGAGCAGTAAATGAGTCTGGAATAATGTCTCACACGGATCCAGCAATGCATGATTATTGACTTGCAGTGTAGATAAAAGGATGGAACACCAGCCTCCACAAGCTAGGAACTTGGTAGGATCTGAAAGCACCCGTAGCAAGATGCAAAACTGCACTGCATGATGAATAGGACTGAGAACACTATGCACGGTACAGTAGAGGAGTACACTTCGCATCCATACGCAAATTTAGATCCCACAAAGGCTTGATACACGTGTAAGAGTGTCCTCTGATCAGCACCCCACGTGGTGTGAGATAATGAGACAGTACCTTCAACAAATTCATTGCTTGCATAGAAGACAGTTGTACAAGTTTCAAATGTGAAACCCAAGCAACCTGACAGACACCCATTAAACCAAGAAACTTGGTCTTCTCCATGCACTGTAGTAGGTGCCAGTCCCTTTAATCTATAAAAAGTGCATAGCTACATTCTTACTTGAAGAAAATTGGTAACCTCTCCAGTCTGCCCAGCTAGCCACCCTTTCCAGTACCAGTTTCACCCTCCTCTCAACAGCACACATCTGGGAGCCAGCAGACCATAATATTAGGTCATCCACTTAAAGGGAAGAAGACACCCTCTGTGGCAGGGAATCAAGCATGCCATTGATGGCAACAGCAAGTAATGGAATACTTAGCACACTCCTCTGTTGAACACCTTCCCTTGAACTCGTACGACAGTGTAAGGAGAGCACAGGGACCTGAAACCTGAGGTTTAACACGAAGTCACTAAGGAACTTCGGCAGGTGGCCGTTCAGCCTCAAACTGTGGAAGTTGATTCAGAATGCCATGGTGCTATGGTGTACCAATGTGTTTTCCAGGTTAACGAACGAAGCTGCAAGATGTTGCCCAGAGGGAAGAGCCACACAGAATGATGACTTAAACCTGATTTGGTAGACTGATGTACATCTCATCCTATGAAACCCAATTCGTGAGGCAGAGAAGAAACCTTTTCTTTAGATACTGACCCAGCCTCATGCTAACCATCTTCTCAAACAGTTTGCATACACAAGATGTCAAACAAATTGGACGATAGTTAGACACATTAGAACAATTTGTATGTGGCTTAGGAACTGGGAGAACTATACTCGATTACCCTTCTCCCAATTAATGGATACTTTCTCTTCATCGCTTATCTTATTATAAATTTCTAATAAAAACAACAGAAAATCGTCCAGCAAATGCCAAATCATAGCATAAAGAATGCCATTAGGTCCAGGACCAGTGTCACGACACTGCTGGAAGGCAGCAGTTCATAGACAGTAAAGAAAGTATAGTGTTCCCATTCGGTATACAGAAAGGAAATACCTAACCTTTCCTGTTGAACCGAAAAATGCTACTGTATTATTATAGCTCGGAGGGATCTTAAAAAAACATTTAAAAAGTACTCCGCCAGGGCTGAAGCCACAACAAAGTAGCTGGGTGCAGAAGATCCCTGAATCTGAAGTACCAGGGGAGGAGAAGGTGAATACTTACTTTTTTTCTTCTTTTTTTTCACCAACTTCTTCCAGACCAATTGTAAAGGAGTGGTTGAAGTGACAGACGCGACATAGGTTCTCCACAAGGTGTGATGTGAGTTCTTCAGAACTCACTAATAACAGCCACGAGCTTTCTTAAACGGAATTTAAAAGAAAACACCTTTATTCTTCCTAAACTTCCTGCAAGCAGCTCTGCAGACACACCTATCTAATGCACATTTCTCATCCCACTAAGGGACAGGTCTCCTGCAAAACTCTGCAGACGTTCGTGGAATAGAAGATAGGCCAGCCTGAAAGTCGGAAACACTACAGTCAAGACTACAGTATTCTGAAAACTCTGCCCAGTCAACCATCCCCAAACACCAGCGAGGGACGTGCTTCACCGGCACAGAGTTGCATGCATTAACCACAGTAGGGTCCTGATCAGTACCGTGCGAGTCAGGCAAAATCTCACATGAAAAGTTTAGTGAATCACAGTAGACAAACGTAAGATCAGTAATGGACAGAATATCATTTTGTGCATGATCAGGTCTCCCGTTCTCAGAAGAACCAGGTTCAAATCCTCAATTGAAGATGCCAGATCACCACAGGTGTTTCATATGGTTTCATCCCAGAAGCATGACACGCACGTACGTCACCTAGAAGAGCAAATATCCTGGGAAGCTGATGCATAAAGTGGTCAAGATATGGGGCAAATAAAGGCAACAGATTATGTAATTCCTCTGCAGGTGTAACTGAACAGCCACCACCTGAACGGAAGACTGGAAAGGCAAAGAAGTAAATGGAACACCAGTACAGCACAGAATAGCACAGCCACATCAAGAACTGCAATCCATAAGAACTGGTGAGTGGAGAGCTGTATATCCTTTTGGAGCAGAAAAGTCTCGTCTCCAACTGTAGTGTGAAACTCAGACAGGAGCAGCTGAAGTTCCTCCCAAGTTGCTCTAACACTTAAACAGTTCCGCTGCAGAGCAACTGTTACTGGAACAGGCATGGTTTAGGTTTATTATCTTCACGCAGGTGGTAAGAGAATATTACTGTAGATTCTAAAGAATATCATAAAGGTGCGTTACATACTCAGCCGCTACACTGAACTCAGCAATACCCTGAGTTGCTACACGTGGTATTTAGTGGGGAAGGTTCTTAGCGTACCTCCGTTCGTCTACCAGGTCTTAGTCCCAAAGCTTACAGGACCCAAAATGGGGTTCCCTCGTTATTTATGTTTTGAAAAGGCGATGAACCGTCACCCCTGGGTGACAATGGTTTCTATAGAGTTAAACTAAGAAAAATCTTAATGTAAAGTCTATTTAAACACATTATAAAATGAAAAACAAAAGCATTCTGCGTCCGGATGCTAATCACCAATAAATATCGAGACTGGGTACAACGAACCTACAAGCCAAGTGTGAGGAAAATATCTGTTGCTGACATATTGTTCGAAATGCAGTGTGATATATGGCGGCTGGCATTCGGTCGTCTATGATCAAATACCAACCAAATGTTAATCACCTTCGCCCATCTACAGAGTTGCTGTTTCCCCATGGTTGGATGAAATATTTTCCACAACTTTTCGAGACATTTTGGGAAAACACAGACACACACACACACACACACACACACACACACACACAAATATGTACACAAACACACCCCAAAACACACACACCGAAAACCACATAAACACATACAGAAGCACACAAAGACACACACACACACACACACACACAAACACACACACAAACACAAACAATACCACGCGCACACACGCACACACACACAGACAAACACAAACACAAACACACACACAAACAAAACCACATACACACACACACAGACTCCTGCCACAATAAGTGTATCACCTTGCCATGCTAAAGGCCGGGAAGCCTATCAAAAACCATCACTCAGCTTTAGCATCCCAGCTCCGATTATGGACCAGGGAACAGTTTGCATTATAAAGAAGTATTAATACCATACTCAAATTCCAGAATCAAGTCGATTATCTGACTCAGTTCTGGAAACCATATTGTAACACCATTTATATATAAATTTATGACCTATAAATTTTGTTATTTTCCACTCTACACTGCCTACTGATTAAGTTACTTTTGTTACAGAGCCTCGTTACTCCATCAGAATAGGTTGTTAGTACTTTCCAATAACGACTCCATATCATGCTTTAGGCTATTTTTTCACATATAAGATCTGTTGTATCTGGTATCGTCTATCAGGACATATAGTTCAAAGTTCCTCAGCAGAGCAGTTCAGAGTTTTCCAGACATGATTTTGTGGCAAACTGAATATTTCCTCCAATTTCCTAACCTGCCCTTTTTCCCCCGTGTTAGGTGTACGTCTTTTTCTGCGTCCGTTTGTTAGGTGGGAGAGGTGGGTGAAGAGAGCCCTCGTCTCTGTATTTTTCTCTCACTAGTTGAGGACCATCATATACTTGGTAAATTTATTCATGGTACCACAAAAGTGCACTTCGTAAGACCGTCTGACGTGCTACTTCTTCCTGGAACTTGGTCAGTCTGTGGTAGGTGGCCCTTGAAAACCGCGGCATATGCTTCGAATGCAGCCCAGACGTGTTATTCATTGGAGTTCATACCTGTATCCCCAGTAACAATGGAGATACATTAGAATATATCCGATGGATCTATAAATTACCTTAGTCCTATATAGGCACAAACGAATCATTATCGAAAGTCCAAAATACTTAAGGCTTATTTTTATTATCATCCTTAAATAAAGTGGCAAACGTTGTAGGTAAGTTTGCAGAATTAAAGAGTATTGTCCCTTACTTCATTTGCACTACAATATTGTTTTTGATGGAGCATAATACAAAACTAATTATCGTATTTCGATTCCAATGCTCCGTACCATTTTTCTCAAAGATTATAAAAAGGATAAATTGGGGATGAAGATTATGTTCACTAAAAAAAATAAAGAAGTAATTACTAACGGTGCGATCTGACTTTAAAAGCATGCTACACAGGGACAGGTAACGGCAACATTATTTTAGGCCATAGTAAGGTATATTAAAACAGTCCAAACAGGCTGATGAAATTTGGTGATGGTAACACGAGTACAAGAGGGCGGTACAATATTCTTAGCTGTTGCCAGAACTCTTGCCGAACCAGTCACTTCTGCTCTGAATGGGAGACTGGAATGACCAACCTAGCCTGATGCATTGTA
This sequence comes from Birgus latro, assembly GCA_018397915.1. Classification (NCBI taxonomy): domain Eukaryota; kingdom Metazoa; phylum Arthropoda; class Malacostraca; order Decapoda; family Coenobitidae; genus Birgus; species Birgus latro. The sequence continues at coordinate 6,082 of JAGKTI010024450.1, read as the reverse complement.
TTTAATGCTTTCGCTTTCTCAAAGTTGTAGAACAGACTGTTAAATTGATTCTTATCTTGGATTGTTATTAGACACTGTGCATGTATGCAAATATCGGGTGACTATGCATAGATTCAGTATATTCAGTGCATTAGAAGACAAAAGGGTAAATATGAATGTTATAACATTACTGGTTAAGAGATTCCTACATAATAAAAAAAAAACCATTTACTGCATTGGGACTAGACGAAGTCTGTTTTTAGTTCTTCCATGGCTCGCTACTGCAATTTTCTGCTTTCAGGCTGGTCTGTATGAGCATTGGAAAAAGGAAACACTGGAAGCCGCTGCACGTGAAAAGCGAATGAAACAGAGGGAACAACGACAACAACAAGGGCAGGATGGAATGGATCACATACAAACTAATTTCAGGAGTCTGTCTACTACCCATATACAGGGACCTCTGCTGCTTCTCCTGGTGGGCATCACCCTGGGTAGTGTGGCCTTTGTGGCGGAGAGGCTGTTGGTGTCGGAACCTCACCCTTCTTCTGCATCGGGATCTTCCAAACCAACATTTGACTGATTAATTTTCCATACGATTCCCGCAAGCAGAATTAATTTTTTTGATGACAGGTCCATGATATACAGTAATTTAGTGTCTGACCTATACAGTCTTAGGGAATAATTATTGTTGCATTCATATTATTAGTAGTTATTTGGAGGAAACATGAATAATATAGGAAAGATGCCCCAGGGGTACTTCTTGTATTAATAAGGTATTTTCAGCATTAAGGGAAAAAAAAATGCTAGTCCACAAGTTCTTACACTCTTATGAGTTCTATGAAATGCCAGAGTCTGAAAAAAAAAAAACTATAAAAACTCGAAGTAACGTGCAAGTATTATTTTTTCCAATCTATAACAGTTCGTAACACAAATATATTGACATTAACTATTCCTGGTACTCTTAGCCAATGAACATACTTAACTTGAGGCGTCCCATTGACGTATGGATTCGTCACCACGTTTTGTATCGGTGACACCCAATGACATATCCATATATTTGCAATTACAAGGTTTGTCATTTGCACATTTTTCAAGTTTCACAGGTGATTTTTGGTAGGCATATGTGAGAGACCTTCCTCTACCACTGCCTGGCCCCACCTGACCCCCGTCCCCCCCCCACACACCATTTTCTTGGCAACTCACCTGTTAGCAGTGACCTGGCCAGTAAAGACATGTCGCTCCACGGTCTCTCCAATGACGAAATTCAAGGCGAAAGTGATTACCGAGGAAGGCAACCTCTCCAACTGAAGGAAGGGAAGACAACACCAAAGCCTACTCCAGTATCAGTCATTGCTCCAGCAGTACAGAAAGGAACAGTGCCCTCATAAGTTGAGGCATGTTCTAGCAGAAGAGAGAGGGACACCTGAGGGCTGAGAAGGAAGTGAGCCCTTTTTGCCAACAACAGACCTACAAAATGTCACACGAAGGAGTAGCCAAAAACCTACCCTCGGGATCCAGTGTGGACAAACTGTCAGTCTTGGAACAGAGAAGGCTAACATAACAGACTGGATCCTGTAACCAAAGGGCTTTGGGAAACACGGGTGTCATAAACACAAGATCGGGAATCCTGGGAGATGATGGTACAAGAAACTGAGTCCGGAAGGCAGTGAAAACGATACCAACACCTCATCTCAACGATCAGGTGAAGGAAATCCAAAGGGAGGGCATCAGCATCCACCAGCAAACTCGAAATCGGGAATGATCTGTATGCCGTAGTTGCCAGACGTACATCAGCATGAGGCACAGAATTTAACATTCGGAGATAGGCCTTTGTTGAGGAGGAGTAAATCTCACACCCATAGTTAAGTTTAGGAAGGATAAGAGACCTACCATATGCAAGAGGAGGAGGGTCTAACAGTCAGTACCCCAACAGGTATGACCCAAAACCCTCCGAAAACTCAAAGCTTTAATACAAGCTGCCTTTACACAATAAATATGAAGAACCCAGGTTAGTCGTCTATCAAACAAAAGACCCAGAAACAGAGTCTTTTCCACACAGGATATTCTCCGAGCAAACAGATGCAAGTCAGGGCCTCGGTGAATCCCCCGAAGACGGCAACAATGCATAGCCACCGTCATGACCATAGGGTTTGCTATGCTAGAGGTGACATGGGGAGTATGGGACCCGACATCTAAAAATATATAAAAAATACATATACACTTGCTTTATTGCACTCAAGTATGGGATACGAGTAAATTTTAAACTATTTTCTTTGGTTTAATACAGAATAAAGATACGTAACGGTTTTTTTTTATTTCGAAAAAAGTATGAAAAAATCTACATATTCTAATCCTAACTTCTACTGTACACAAACTTAAAGTAAAATCTTCCTTTTTATGGACCTCCTATGGACACCTATGGTCACACGTCTTGTAAAGGAAAAGAGAAGGAAAGCAAATGAAAAAGAACTACAAACATAAACAATTACATAACAAATAATTAATATTTATGTCGTTTTCAAAGGACATGTCGTAGTATACATCTTACATCTTCTATCTACTGTATTAATGGTTCCATAATATCATTATGATCCACTCCGAAGTTAAAAATAAAGTCACGTGTACTTCTTGTGGATCGCGACAGTTATTCGTGAGTGAAATTTTGTTGTTTCTCTCCACGTAGCTCTCAGATTATATAAAAAAGAAAGAAAGAAAACTCTTCCTTTGTCTTCTGTATAAACGTCATTCCGATTGTTGAAAAAAGAGTATTAAAAATAGCAATTATATCTTTACTACATGTCCCATCGATTTCCTGCGATGCTTGTATCTTGTTATTCATGTTATTAACCTCTGTCAAAAGATTTTTTTCCAAAAGCAATAGCTGTAGTAGCAGTAGTAGTAGTAGTAGTAACAGTAGTAGTAGTAGCAATAGGAAGACAAAACTACAAACTATATAATGACGACGTAAAAACACCTGGACAGCAACAACGTGAAGGTAGGTGGAAAGGTGCAGACAAATGAATGGAATATCCTGGCAAAGGAAGATGGAAGCACCTTCATGAAGTCCGTGGCCTGGCACATGATCAGAATCAAAGCCATGGTAGCCAGAAGGACCGGAAGGAACAGCATCACTAATCACGGTCTCCAGGATGCACGTGCATACAGGAGTGAATTGTGCAACATGATGACAGTTCTTCCCAGCTGGCATGCAAACTCATGACAGTTCCAGTGAATGATATAACCCACAGCGGAGAGAGGATTGGGATAAGGTGTGGGACTGTTTAACTGACAGGTGAGCAGGTTTGGACTCGTGCTTAGTAAGGCCTTTAGGAAGAGACTGCCCAGCACCAGGAACTCGCACCCTATGCTGAACATCCGAAGGCAAACCAAGGATGAAAGAGAAGAAAGTTTTGCAACACTCCTCCTCCAAAATGGAAGAAGACTTTGCTTAGAAAGTGGCTTTGGGGCCACCCAGGGTTATGTAGGCTGGCCAGTGCCACCTCAAGAAGCCCCAGAAATATAAGTAAATTCCACAGGAGCAGAACCCTGTGAGGATGATATTCTATTTATCAGAACTAAAGCACCAACGGTCTGTGCAACACCATCCCTACTTGGGATCCAGACCATAGGTTACCCATCAACTTCAGCCTTTACTTGGTTTGAGCTCAGAGCCTCTAGGGCAGAGGATACTGTAGAGAAGTCGACACAAGGTTCCACAACAGAGATCTTATGTGGACGATCTTCAGGCTCAGAGGACTCTGAAGAACAGCAGTGACTTTTGGCAGGTACAGATGGAACTTATGGCATGCTCGACAAGGCAGGACAACGAGTCACATCAACGTGAACGTCCACCACCACCATGGAAGTGAGCAAACCTCTAGCCACCTAAGTGAGGGATTAACCCGCCGAGTCCCACCGACGTACGATGCACGTCGCTACTTTTTTCTGCGGACAGACCCAACGACGTGCATCGTACGTCACTCAATTGCAAGGCCCATTGTGGGCACATTTTTCAACATTCGCTGGTGATTATTGGTAGGCATATGTTGGAGACCTTCCTCTACCTGCTGTCAAGCAGGGATACTGCCTGGCCCCACCTACCACCCCCCTCCTCCCCACACTGGGCAATTCAACTATTAGCTGTAACCTGGCCAGTAAAGGTGTTGCCCCATGGTCTCTCCAATCACGAAATTCACGGTGGAAGTGATTCCTAAGGTGGAGGACAAAGAAACAAAGAAGCTAGAGGTAGAAACAAACAAAAGTGATGAGGTGGTAATGGAAGGTGCCATATACTGGGGTTTTAGGTGAGTGAACAATGCTTATAAACGCCTATATTATTGTGTGAAAACCAATATAGACTTGTACTACACATAAATTCGTACCAAATAAATGAAATAAATACGTAATTTAAAGTGGACTGAATTAGTTAACCCTTCCATAGTTCGTTTTCTTTAGCCAGGTACCCTGAAAAAGAAGGAAAACGTAAGGTTGAGTGACACCTGTATCAACATTTCTAACTTCAGGATCGTGATTTCTCTATGAATTATCGTTGTTTCTCACCAATAGCGAAGGTTTCAGCCAAAAAACAAAAAGTCGAAAATCGGTCGGGACCTGGGGGTAGGCTGGGTAAACGGGACTGGACGGGTTAAACGGTAGAGGGTGGTTGAACACCAATCCTGCATGCAGTACTAACTCCAAGGCCAGCATTTGGCAAATTGTCATATGAAGAAGCGGGCACAGGAATGGGTTGAGGCAGCTTCTGAGACACAGTGTGGCACTCAGGCACTCCCGAAAGGACAGAAGCATATGTAATCACGTACCAGAAAGAGAGTCTGGGCTCTCCTCTTTGTTTTATTTATGAAACAAAAACTTCTCATGTGTACGAATGGACAAAACTCTGGTCGGGGTCAAAATGCCATCAATTTTCTTTTGGAGGAGGGCAACAGTCACCACATCAAAAGACTGCAGCTCCTCCAACATCCATGCCTCTGAGTTTTGGAGGTCGCAGAAAAAAAAAATGCCACCCTTTCATCTGTTATAGGTAGCATGAGGAATACAGTTAACATCGCCACCGGAAACAGAGGTCAGAGCCAGTAACTGGGAGCTCTCTTTAGGGGAGGACACTTCAACATGGATGCCTCCATCCCCTTTGGAAGAGATTTTAGGTTCCCAACCACAACCAGATTCAATGGCAAGATGCAAGTCAAAAATGTCGATATTTGATATGGATCCACCCACAGGGAATTTTAGTAGTTGATACTTTGCATAACAATCAGGTCCTGTTTCATTCAATGCTGATCCCAAAGCTGCACCAGCCCAACGGGAACGTCTTCCAGTTCCTACCAGATGCTGGCAAATAGTAGGATAGTTCCCTGGGGGCCTAGTAAGGCTTCAGTGTAGCAATAAGAGATGTAACATCTGAAACGCCAGGGGTAGATGCATGGTTGTCAACAATTATTATTTATTGAAGCCATACACAGCAAAAGATCATTCATTCCCTCACCCCCCCCACCCACCTCTGAGCCCTGCAAGGAGAGGTCATATGCCAGGGATAACAACACTGGCAAACCCAGAGGTGATGAGGGAGTATAAACAGATAACCACCGGGGTACCCAGACAAGGGTGACTCCAGGATGCTAGTAGCCACCAGGTCCCACAGTGCCCACTTGACCCTAACCAACAAGTTACCAGCCGAATGACTTGCTTGGGCTCAACCAGGCCTCCCGTCTAGCCAGAATAGGCGACCAGAGGGATGCGTTGCTGCTGACGCCACGCACGGCGAACCAGTGGGGTGGAAGATGAGCAGGGACGAGCAACATCACCAATAGGCCTCCTCTACCAGTGATGTGTGGGGGGAGGGGGGAGTGCTTGTTCCACGAGGTTGACAGATGCCAAACTGTACGCCAAAGGTAGGCAGGTCTCCAGAGTAGATTGCCAACCACGTTTCAAGCACCGACACCACGTCAAGGTGATCCCCTTCAGTGGCGAGAAATATCAAGTTGGACTTCGACTAGGCTGTAGCATTCTCTGCTTATGTACATACATACAACAGGATGTACTTGTGACAGCTGTAGGTAATGAGTAATAAATAATGTAGGTTATC
>JAGKTI010024449.1:0-14374 GCA_018397915.1 Birgus latro | reverse complement strand
GTGTGGTGTGAGGTGAGGGAGGGTTAGCGGTGCAAGTATTCCTGGTATAATTTGATGTTATTTGATGGTAAAGTGTATTGATGTGGTTTCGTGTGGTGTGATTGTGAAACTGTGTGGGATGGTATGGTGTTGGTGTGGTGTGATGTGGTATTGTGTGGCTTGACGATGTGTTGGTGGTGTGATGTAGTACTGTGTGGTCCAGTGATTTGGTGTGTGTGTGTGTGGTAGAGTGTGGTGTGATATGGGTGTGGTATGAGATAATGGTGCCGTGGTTTGGAGTGGTGTGTTGTTTTATGGTGTCTTGGTATGGTGTGATGGTGCTGTAGAAAGGTGTGGTGTTGCTTGATGGTGATGTAGTGTCATGTGGTGTGATTGTGATGAGGTGTGGTGTGGTGTGGTGTGGTGTAGTGTGATGTGGTGGTAGTGTGATGTGATGTGATGGTGATGTGGTTTGTGTGGTGTGATGATGTGTTAGTGATGTGATGTAGTGTGATGATGATGTGGTATGCTGTGGTGCGATGATTGAATGTTTGGTGTGGTATGATGTGGTGTTGATGTAGTGTGTTGTGGCGTGTTGATGGCGTAATGTGTAGCGTGATGGTGGTGTGGTGTAGTGATGGTGTGATGTGGTGTGATGGTGATGTAACGTTGATGTGATGGTACTTTGGTGTGGTATGTTAGTGATGTGGTGCTGTTTAGTGTGATGTTTCGTGGTATGGTCTGATGTTTTGTCATGTTTTATGTTGTGGTGTGGTGTGAAATAGTGTGATGGTGGTAGTGTTGGACAGTGATGTTATGTGATGTGGTGTTAGTTACAGTGAAGGAGGTGATGTATGGTATTAGGGATGGAATGGAGTGGAGAACTAGTTGTTTTGGAAGAAGAACAGAGGTGGAACAGTGGTGGTGGTGAGGCGCGGTGTGGAGGCAGTGTGGTTGTATGGTAGTGTGGATGTGTAACACCATTAAAGGATTGGGAGTGTGGTTTTACGGTAATGTGGTAGCGATTTATACTCGTAGCTGTAAGAGTACACTGTAGCACCAGTCGAACAGGGCAGTACTCCCGAAGTGGATGGCAAGCTGGTGACAGGGAGAGCTGGAGCTCCCGTTTCACCAGCTGTCAGGATCTGGTCCTGACCATCTCCCTTTGCTGAACATTTTCAGCGCTTTCACTTACACAGAAAGTAAATCAGCATACTTTCATAATACCTTTACCTTCAACTGTCTGCGTCACACTACATGCACATTAGAAACCACACCTTCTATTTCCATTCCCCCTTACCAGTGGCCTCTGCATAAATATATTCAAATCCGATGGTACCTCGGATTGCCACCACCAGCACGGTAGAGCTGGGCACAGGGTTCTTCAGGTTGCTATGAAGCGACTGTGCCGACAGCGACTATTGCAAACACAGTTCGTGCTCGTCAGCGAAGAAGTGAAGGTTTGGCCCTATACCTCACCAATATCCGTGGTCTTAGTACCAATTTGAATTCAGTTCACTTTTGTCTTCAATCAGTATCCCCTCTTGCACTGTTCCTCACAGAATCCCAAATCTCACCCTCTACTGAATTATCTCCATTTTCATTTCCAGGTTACCAACTCCTCACAAATTTCCATAAGAAGGATGGCACCTGTTGTTATATCAGATCTGAATTGCAGCTGACACTGTTTTGAACTTCACCTCAACTGATTTTGACTATTCACTGTATAAACTAAATTACCTAAATATTGTCAAATATATTTGTGTAGTCTACCGCTTCCTCAATGCTTCTTCAGAACCCAGTGTACTTGACTCCATATCCACACAGCTGACTAACCTTTACCTAACGCTTAGCGCTGAAATTACTGTTTTGGGCGATTTTTACCTACATAATGTAGAACGGTTATCGCATTCTCCCAGGACTTATGATACTGGCCTAAAATGGGAGCTGTTTGCAGAATCATTTAATCTTATGCAGTTTGTAAAGCAACTGGCCAGAATACCACATAATCCGGACCATAATGCCTATCTCGTGGATCTATTCCTGACAAATAATCCAGATCAGTACTGGATAGAAGTACTGTCACCACTTGGATCCTCCGACCACAATCTCATCAAACCCTCATTAGTCAGCTCCCCCAAACTTCCCTGTTCTGAACTCGTCAGGGTGACCGTATGGCACTTTGATAGGGCAGACTGGGATGGATTCAAAAATTATCTTGCTGACATTACATGGCAGTCTTTCTTCTCTAGTAACATCAGTTGTACCCAGTCCCACATTAATGACTTAATACCAGCTGGTATGCAATTGATCATACCAAGTCAACTGTTCGCTTAAAGATTGGACTCCTCAAAATAGTTTGATAGCAATTGCACAGTAGCAACGGCCAAAAGTCATTAACATATAACTCTTACTTAAATAAAAAAACATCCGAACCACTCAGTTTAAAATTGCTAGAAACCATGTTAAAGCAGTAATAAATTTCGCTATGTCAAACTTTCTTCACAACCAAACAACCAAACGACGAAGCAGTCCAAATGACAATAGGATATTCTGATCAACTCTCAATTCTTTCAATAATAACTTTAACAAGTCATTACCCATTCCTCCACTAAAATCTTCAAACGGTGACATTATAAAATTACTTACCTGTGTGGTAAAGCGAATATCCTTGCCAGTACATTTGCCAGAAATTCGATGTTAGAGGAAGACAGCCAGAACATTCCAGTACTAGAACTAGACTCTCCCGAAATTGCTTCAATTAAAATACTGACTAGATATGCAAAATCCATCCTAGACAATTTGCCAGCCAACAAAGCTTCAGGCCCAGATGGAACTCCTCCAATAGTTTTGAAGAAGTGTTCTCCAGAATTTGCTTCTGTTCTAGCCAAATTATTAAGACTATGCATACATACTTCTTCATTCCCTAATTCTTTGAGAGAAGCCAGTATCCACCCAATTCCGAAGGAAGGAAGTTCCTCTGACCCCTCTGATTACAGACCAATAGCAATCACATCTTCTCTCGGTGAAGTATTTGAAATGAATATGCACATAGTTAAACATCTTGAATCCAATAACTTAATTAGTGATAGACAGAATGGTTATCGCCACGAAAGATCCACCATTGTTATACTTAATCTTCTGACTCACACCATCCATCAGTCAATTGACGAACATGGAGAAACTCATGCAGTAACCCTTGATATTTCTAAAGCTTTTGACAGAGTGTGGCACAGTTCCCTGCTATCCAAACTCCCTTGCTATGGACTAACGTTTTTTTGTTCCTGTGATTTCCTCATATCTCACCGACAGAAAGAGAAGACTAAGAGTAGATGGTGTTTGTTTTTCCAATTTCCACTTTGTTAATGCCAGCGTGCCACAAGGCTCAGTTCTGGCTCCAACCCTATTCCAAATTCATATTAATGATCTCTTATTTGTCACCCATAATCCCATCAATTTACATGCAGATGACTCAACACTTCACAGTCCATTCACACTTAAACACCCGTTCACAAAGTTTAATATTTCTAACTCACAACTCAGTACAGCCATCTCCATAAATCAAGACTCATGCAGGATCACTGAATGGGGACAAAATAGCTTTGTCTCATTTAATGGAACAAGCTATTCTCGCTCATGTTAGCATTTTTGTCTGCCTGTATTCTCCTGTTTTTACCTCAGCCAAGGAGGTTAGGTTTTACCCTGTATTGGTTGGTTTCTCTGTTTTTTTTACCTGTTAGCCAAATTACTCAACACATTATGCATGGATTTTGATGAAATTTTGTGGAAGAGTGGGTCATGGGCCAAGGTAGAAATGGTTAAATTTGGGGGTGGATCCGGATTCGGATCCGGATCGTATAATCACGGATCCAGAGCCAGATCTTTTTTAATGACAGTGGCATTAGCGGAGGTATGCGCTCTCTGGACGCTTTCTACCTTTAGTTGTTTCCATTCTCTCTCTCTCTCTCTCTCAAACACCTCAAACACACGAACAGACACACACACACACACCTTACATATGTGTGTGTATGTCAGGTTCTAATATTACTACTAAAATGCTGTTACGGTACTACTGACTATAGTGGTGGTAGTAGTAGTAGTATAAGTAGTAGTAGTAGTAGTAGTATAAGTATCAGTAGTAGTAGTAGTAGCAGCAATGATACTACTTCTACTACTACTACTGCTGCTGCTGCTGCTACTATTCTTAATAATAAAAAATAATAATAATGATAATAATAATCAACATCACCATCATCATCATCATCATCAAGGAACAGCATGGTGGAATGAAGAGGTGAGACAAGCTGTGACGCAAAAGAAGAAAGCATACAGTGAGTGGATGGTAAACAGAGGCATGGAGGAGGTTGAGAGGTGGAAGAGAGAGTTATAGGTAGAAGGGAAGAAAGAGGTGAAAAGATTAGTAAGAGAGAGTAAGAAGAGAGGGTAGATGAGGAATTTGGAGGGAATCTGAATGTAAAGTGGAGGGAATGTAAGAGGAGTTTTTGGTTGAAGGTAAGAAGGTTAAACAAGGTAAAGAGCATTTAGTCGGGGAGTGAAAGATAAAAATGGAAGATTGATAGTGGAGAAGGGAGAAAACGTGAGCAGATGGAGAGAACACTTTAAGGAACTGTTAAACATAGAGAATGAAAGTAATGTGAGTGTAAGTGGCTGGGGATAGGGTGGGTCGAATTCCTATGAACTTTAAGTTGCTAGTTTGAAACATGGAAATGATACTCCATCACGGTCACTACGCCACAGCTGCAGCAAACGTTTTTTTATATTATGTACGCCCCCTCCAGCAACTTCACTCCAAAATCGAGGAAATGACAAAAATGAAGAATTTGAATGATACGTTTTAGAGGATTTCTCGCACGATTTAGCTTTGAACGAACTACATAATCATCTGCTTGCCTGTATTCAGTATATACAATCAGTATTCCGCCAATATAAACAAAAAACTACAAATCGCAAATGTATATGAAACAACAGTGACAAGCAACATAACGCACTTCTGATCTATTTCATTGGGGAACATAATCGCGAACCGGGCACGTATGTTCCGATCAGGAGTCTTTTACTCTCATGCTTCGAGAAATCTCTGCAAGACTGCTCACACTGCAGAAGCATGCCCTGTCGCGCCTGGTGCCCATAGACTTTTTGCGTCGTCGATGCTACATCTTCGACGCAATGCTCCACACCTTGCGAATGACAAGGGTAGCGTTGGTCCAAGATTATGGTTTGGCTGTCGTCCACTGTGACGTTCTTCAAAAGTGGAGGGATTGTGTCAGATGATTTGTCTAGCTGCACCAGCTCGGTGTAGTTACTGGCCACGAAATTTATCTTCAAAGCAGATTTGTCAAACACTCTGACATCGCCGCTGTCGTTCTCCCACGCTTGCCGAATGAGTGCAACAGCCATGCAACGTACGTGTGGATCTTCATCAGCAACAGCTGACAGCAGGATATTTTCAGGGTGACAGAAGTAACTGTTATTGCTGAGTATTGGACGAATGATGTCCTGATCTTCTGATGGCAATGCTCGCAATAGTTCCACCATATAGAAGAAATTCTTGGCGCCATCCTGACAAGAAACTGTTCGCTCTCACTTTGAACCAAGCTGGCGCTTAAAGGTTGAGAATGAGTGAAACAAGTCGTTTCAACACTGGAAATGGCTCTTCTGACTACATGTAGAGCTGCAGTGTATGGTTGGCTTTAGTTAGCCATCTGCCATGGTTCAGTGGACCCGGCTGTGCAGATGGTCTCAAAACTACGCCTTTGGCTCCTCTCACTTGCACTCCCAGAAGCGCAGTGCAAGTATCGCTGATCTTTGCTGAGATCCTTCCCAACTTCATCTGGTAGAGTGCAAGTTTCTCTACACAACAGTTCATAGTCTACAATTGTCAGATCCTTTGGATCGAACTCAAGGGATCTACCCACATCCCCTCTGGAGCCAGTTGGACCCATCGTTGCACCATCATTGGTTTCAAAATACAGTCTGAAAACTACTTCGGTGAGATGTAACAAACGGGCAAGCCACTGTAATGGTCACTCTAGCTTGGTTTCCAGCACACGAATCACCTCATTCCTCTTGCCAGCGTTTACGTTCGTGCCACAGCAAACAATAACTTGCGGTGATTCTGCTGAATCGGTCCCATGCACAACCAACATGATCTTGGCGATATCCACTGGTTTTCCACTTTCAGGAGACGTGATCTATTAGGGAAGCCAATTGCTGAGTAGTGGTCTTCCTTGATGAACACCCTCACCATGTGGGGTTTTACTCAGTCTTGTCAGTTTTACCATCAAAACCCAGACAAACTACCTTTGTCATGGTGCTTTGATGTTGTTGAATGGCAATATCCCTCCAGTATCTTCTTTCATGCCGAAGTTTGACAGGATCAAGTTTGTTTTCCTCAGCAAGAATACCCATGTCCTTTTGTGCAGCATTCACTATGGAGCATATATCTCTGTTGCTCATTTCGCATCGGTCTGATACACGACATAGTTCAAGATATGCCAGTCTATTCTGACCCTGTTTGCCTCTCTCTACTCCTTCAGTACCATCATCATATTGATCATCTGTTACATCACAACTAGTATCACCAGTGTCATACCTACGAGCTGTTCCTGCATCTTCTTCATCATGAATGGCCTCCTGAACTGACGTTTCATGAAACTTTCTTTTCATTTGTCTGTTTGCGGCAAGATCATTTTTTGCTGTCTTTTACTTGTCTACTTGGCCGATGTACATTTTCCTACAACTGTTTTGGTCCACCCAAAAGGGGCACTCTTCAGGAGGTATCTTGACAGCCCTGGCACAACAACGCTCAGACCTCTCTCGAGCATCAACATTTTTGTAACATTTACAGCAGTAGATGTGTATTGGCGTCGTTAGTTACAGGCACATATTCAGGTCGGCTAAGGAAGCTCCCTAACACCTCTTTCTTACCGACTTATTTGAGGACATGGAATGCTAGCTCGTGTATTTGATTGTATACTGTATATGCACACTATTTTGTTGTCAGAATGCAGGAAATAACACAACGGGGAAAATTAATGCGATATAATGGCAAATAAATCGCTAAGGAAGAGGTGCTAGGGAGCCTCCATAACCCACGAGAATACGAGCCACACACTCCATCAACACCTTCACACCTTAATGTCTATCCCTAAGCTGAATTAAATCGTGTGAAAATACATAAGAACGAAGTTATAAATACTTCTTGAAATTGAAAGAATTAATATTTTCTTGTGTTGTTTATGCAAACCACGTCCGAATTACAAAGATATAAAGGACGTTCAAGAGTTTTTTCTTCTTTATGGTGGATTTTTTTTAGTACTGTTTACTTTGTTATTGTCGCCCCCAGACGATTTCGTAAAGACTTTTAACTATAGGGCTTGCGGTAGATGCAGCCTTCACTAATCCCTCCTGTACAAGGGGTTCTACTGAGCTGAATGAAATCGTGATAGAAGCAAGAATAAACTATAAACTCTGATAATGCGTCACGCACGGAAGGGTATAAGGTGCGATAGGTGGAATAACTAAGCCAGGTTGGAACCGATAGAACAAGGTGGCTCCACTGTTTAGTCATATGAACGTCCATCAGCTCCTTCCCTATTTCCCATGAGGATGGTGGTGGATTTCAGGATGTGGACAACTTCAGCAAGGAGCCCACTAATTTCACGTTAACATGAGCCTGGGGCCACAACAGCAAGACAAGAATACAATTCTCAGAGAGTGCGTACATCAGCCAGCGCTGATACCAGACAACTCAAATCACCACCAAAATTTAGTCAAGTCCCCCTCGGTTCGTTACTCATATATCCACAAAATTTCGTTGAAATCCATCAATAACTTTTTGAAATATCTTGTGGAAAAAAAAAGATCCTGAACCGGGACTAATTATTCGGACCACCACCAAAATGTAATCAGAACTTCCTTGGTGCAAGACCGACATATCCACAAATTTTCATTGAAATCCATCCATAACTTTTTAAGATATCTTGAGGACAAACAAACCAACAGACAGACATTAAGGGTGATTGCATAAACTCCTCGAACTGAATTGGCGTAGGTAACATACAGTTTGTGCGAAAAGCCCCCCTAAACCGACGAGATTACGAGCATGTGTTTGTGTCTGTCAGGATGAGAGGCGACACACACACCTGCTGGTGTGTGTATTACCACATTAACCTGGTGATTGAGAGGGACGCCTTCACGTGATGGCACTGATATCACTGGCTGGCGTCAATGCCCGTTATGCAAACATTCCTCAGTTCGTTTCCTACCTCCCCAAAGGGGGAAGGGGGAATGCAGGAAAACAGCAGTTTCATCCTGCAGCCTAGGGTCACGTTTCAACAGCACAGACGCCAGATTGTCCCCTTCATTCGGGTGGGTTCTTGTTTGGATTTAGTTCGGCTGTCTCCAAACCAAGTTATTCGACTCGTGAAGGATGTTAATTGGTGAAGGGGTTAATGAAGGCTACACTGCAACCTACATTTCGAAAAGTCTACCCTTGCGTGAACAAAACCGCCTTCGAATAGTAAAATTGATAAATAGTAGGGCATCAGAACGAAGAGACTAAAATGCCTGGTGGCCCAGGAAGTCAGTGTCCTAATATGCCTACATTGTCTTTACTAAACCCTCATCCCGTACAATGCACCCTGCAACCCATCCACTTCTCCCTCATCCTCTTCTCCCCTTCTCTTTCCCAACTTAATCTGCAGTAATCTTCGACCTTGCTCTTACTTAACCTAACCTTCGTGGTCACGAATTTGGTCCCTGACTTTTCAAGGAAGACTGTTGTGAGATGTACAGTAAGGTAGTAGATAATTGGTGCTGACCTTTGGTGATCTAGGCTCTTGCTGGAATGCACTGACCAATGCTGACAGTTTCCCATCGCAAATATGCAGACTGTAGAAGAAAACGCTGAGAAGTCTTTTTTATGTGTACAAATCCGAGAATCCCTAAACCCGGCGTAATGCGATGGTAAACAGATGCTTACTTATCTCTCTCCCAAAGAAATGAGGAAAGACAGATCAACTTGCTCCCAGAATGCAGGACGGCCCTCTTCAATAAAGGCAGCCACTCGTTATGAGAGCCTTTTTTTTTTTTTTTTTTATCCCGCCCGGATGGAGTCTGACGAGATATTGTTTCTGGTTGAGTTTGTTTGTTTGTTTGTTTGACACATTACGGAAGAGCGGCTGAATAAAATTATACGAAACTTTCAGAATTTGTGGGCACTGGTCCCCAAAGAATGTGATGAAAATTTGGAGGTAATTGAGTGACCTTGAAAGGTTAAAATCAAGGTCACGGACTTTCAGAGGGCTATAACTTGAAAACGGTTGAAGATATATTTACTATTAGGAACATACAGGAACTCGTAATATGGGCTTTCATTTGGCACCAAGACCTTTGACCTTGAATGATCTTGAAAGGTCAATCTCAAGGTCACGGATATTCAGGGGTATAACTCAAAACTGGTTGAAGATAGAGATATTTACTTTTATCAACATACAGGAAATCCCATATGGGCTTTTAATTGGTACCTTGACCTTTGACCATAAGTGACCTTGAAAAGTCAAACTCAAGGTCACGTATATTCAGGGGGTTATAACTCGAAACTCGTTGAAGATAGAGATATTTACCGTTACCAAAATATAGGAAGTCTCATTTGGGATTTCATATGGCAGCATGACCTTTGACCTTGAGTGACCTCGAAAGGTCAAATGCAAGATCACGGATTTTCAGAGGGCGTAACATGAAAACATTTGTGCCATTACCTTAGACTTTAAATGTGCACTGACGCTAAATGGCAGAAACGAGTCAGTATTTAATAGCAATAAAATAACTGCTGTCGGGCGAGGTTTGTTGTGCCTGGTACCACTTGCTAATAACCTGAGTTCCTACTGAAATATCTGCAGGACTACAAAACCATACTACCATAATCTGGCAGAGGCTCATTCTACAGTGTTTGGATTTTATATCATTATCACCACATTCACTGATGTTCCATATGACCCCATGTGTGCATTATAAGTCACTTACTAATGCCATAACACCAGCTCTAAATGTGATCTCCCATGCATATAAAAACAGATGTTGGGTATTAGTTCTCAAATACCAGATGACTTGTTATGACTGCACAGGATCAGCTTTTTGTTGGTATGTCGTAGGTGGAATATGTGCTCTGAGAACGAGCTGCCTATTTCTGTTCAGAGCCTGATGAAGAGAAATAACATCTCTTTCTTAAAAATCTCTTCCTCCCCCCTTCACTAACCCCACCTTCCTTTCCAACTAATCCCTCCGTCTTTGCTTCCAGCCGTGTGCAGTGCGTCCATGGCCTGTGTGGTGAACATGGCCAGTGTGAGTGTCTGCCATGCTACTCCGGTCCATCGTGTCAACACTACGGTATGTACACAGCCATAATTGTACACCCTGTTTGTCACATATACTGTCACGAACACAGTCCCCTGCCGACAGTGTGTCCTGTCTTTCACATTTGCCTTTCTTCCCCAAACAGCAGGGTCGTCTTCCTTCGCATACACTTTTGTTGTGTATTTCACATTGTTATCACGGAAATATTTCATGTAGCAACCTCCATCACCACACCCAACAGGGAGGTGCCGACAAACTTTTTATCGTGATTGTACAGTCCTCCATAATGAACAGGACGTCTTTTCCCATCATATAGTTGAAGGTGAGTTGCCAAAAAGAGAACCTTACTCCGTCATAGTACTCACTTCACAGTAAAACCCCCGAGAGAGAAGGTCTGCTAATGTGTTGTGACATACTCTGCTAATACGTCCAACTTGAATGTTGAAGTTTTATTACACAACACTGAAATATGGTACCAACGAAATAGCTGTGGAAAGGATGAAAAACAGCAGTATTGTCTTATTTTGCCACTGAACAGCATCAAGGGATTCACACAAGAGTTTGCTGATAATCACGATAAAAAATGTAATGGAATGGAAAATATACGAACGAACTGCGTTAATTACGTTGTAAAATGAAGAAGAAAATCCTCCAGATTATGGAGGACGAAAGGTAGTCATTTCTGTAACTCAGTATATTAACGTTGTCATATGCATGCCCTTATAACTATTTATGTATCTATATATCTTTTTGTATCTATCTTCTGCCTATATACTATGTACAGTACACCCTATTTAATGAAAAAAAAATATAACAGCTTTTGCATGATATAAAAGATCCTATTCCCGTGATCTTAAAAGGCTCCCCAGCAGTTCCTATTTGCCGGTTTCCTTTTGCACATAATATTTTAACCCTTTAGATATTTCGTAATGGCTATCACCGCACTATTATATTCCGCTGAGAGAAACCACTGTCCACTTAAATATTCTTTTGTATGTTAGGCAGTCTGTGTCGATGAGTAAGAAAGTCAAAATTGTTATATAACCTACGAGACAATGTTAGCATTTTCAATCCAACGCGGTATTTCATTTTCTTTTGTGCTCTCCCTAGACGATCTTCTTTACTTTGGCACAAACTTTTTGAATTATGGGGATTTAATATATATCCTTCCTTAACTTTTCTGCCACAAGTCTTTCTCTAATAATAATAGTAATAATAATAATAATAATAATAATAATAATAATCACCGACTGAGGAATAAGGTGTATTATACAAAATCAATCGTTATGATAAGGTACTAGGTGGCCTGCAAAGCC
Source organism: Birgus latro (assembly GCA_018397915.1). Lineage (NCBI taxonomy): Eukaryota > Metazoa > Arthropoda > Malacostraca > Decapoda > Coenobitidae > Birgus > Birgus latro. The sequence goes on along the minus strand of JAGKTI010024449.1, from coordinate 2,702 downwards.
CATACATATATACTTATAAATTCAGCCGCCCTGCACACATGTCTTCACCCATATATATGACTAAATCGTAAATATGTGTAGGAGTGTCCATAATTACGAAAGCGTGTTCCCTGAGGACACTAGTGCTCTCCATTCATCGTCCAACCTTTTGCAGTACACATCTTCTGCCTTTTCAAAATCCATCTAAACAATCATCATATGCAAAAACCATCGTCCGGCGTTCTGATGAATGTTCTGGATAAAATAAGTTTTGACACGCTATTATTAACGCTGCATGTGTCGCTGAAGCAAGAATATGACTATTTTGACAGAATATTGAGACTTGGAAACAGGCTGAGAAGACAACGCCCAGAGTTGGACACATTAAAACAAAAAGTTCAGCAGTTCCTTTGTATTATTGTGAATATCTGTCACACCCAGTAATGATGCTTGTTAGATATTTGGCAATCGACTTGAAGCATGTAAAGCATGATCATGAAGCCAAATAGTCCAGTTTACTCTTCCAAGACACCAGCAGGATGGATCACTAGCTATCTATCTATATTTAACATACTTCTGTACAAATTTTCATGATTAACGAACGTACAGAAACATACGATCCCAAAATTTGAGTACGGTCTGACATTTGGCCCCTTAAATCCCTTTAAAAGGCCCAAATAAAAATAAAATACTGTAATAAGATATATGAGGATATTTGTCGAAGATGCAAATGCACCAAGTCTGAAGCTAACTGATGAAGAATTAGCCATGAGAGCACGACAATGAACACTGGGAAGAGGAATGTTAACAAGAAGACCAAAGAGAAACAGAGAGTGATAAAAAATCTTTTGGATAATGCAAGTATTCATATGGGTTCGAATTTCACGTCATTATTTCCTTGGCTGTCTGTATATTGTAAAAAACCGGACGATCTTTCACAAAGCTGAACTACAATAAGTTGGTGATCTGAAAGAACCGACATCCCAGTTTATTAGTTCAGAGCCCCGGGTATGTATAAGATTATGATCCGCAGCTTAAGCCTACCAACGCCCACCAGTCAAAAATCTGGCAAAGGTCCATCTAATCTGACGTGAACATTCATGAATCATTCTCCTCTACAAACATTCATGACTTCATTTTCGCCAAACTCACAGTTTTAGATCTGGTGAAAATGTCCATAATACAGTATATACAGTGAGTTGGAGAACTGAGTCAGTAAGATGTCATAAGGGACCATTATACCATTTAAGAAATATTCGCGTTGGGAAGACAATGACTGTGATTGTTTTTTTTCTTCTCGTGAGTGGAGGAATACAATGGGCAGCTGAAGGCGCCATCCCAGTGTGGAACTGTACCAAGACTTTGCAGATACTCTCAGTGTGGCCACCCTGGGGTCCTGTTCATCTCATCTCCATTACACTCCCGTGTTTTTGCCAGAGTGCGGAGGGGAGCAAAATCAGAGAAGCATTGTAGCGTGGAGGAGAACTAGATTTACATGCAGAAGGGAGAGGGTGGCTGGCCTTTCCTTATTTCACGGCCTAGTGAAAGATTAATTCTTTTAAGCCTTTCATTTTAGTGGAACATTTTTATTTCTTTCATTAATTTTACCCACAGGAGATTACATATTGAAAAGACTCGGGAGGGGGGGGATTACAAAAGTGCTTTCGTCTGACAGGTAACTAGTTTTTGCCGCGTAAGTGAGAAGGAGGAAGGCCGGACTTCACCTATTTTTTGTTTGGCTCTGAATATGTATTGACTATAATACCAGCCGACAGTTTTATCCACCTTAGGGGAAAACTTTCACAAGAAACAGGAAGCAACACAAAAATGTCCCGTCGTGTGTGAAGGAACTGCTTTTACCCGAAGAAGGGTGAGGGTAGAGGGCTGAACTCTCCCGTGTTTACCACTCTACCGAGAAAGTCCTCCTAATCTTTTCACTACCCTTATGCTGCCAAGGCACGAATTAATCAAGTTCAAGAGAGAGAAGTTTGGTAGCGAATGGGTTACGAAAGAATCATCATCAAGCGGAGGGGAACTACTTTACGCACGGAAGGGGCTGGTGTCTGGCATCTCCCTGTTTCATGGGCTTTCTGTCTCCCGTACAATGATGATGTCTTTTTATTTTTTGCATTAATTTTACTATGGCACGGTTTTATTCAGCTTAGAAGAGAAGCGTGGTGAAGGAGTTACAACACCGGAAGAGCACTGTAGTGGAAGAGGGAAGTAGTTGTGCTCGCGAGAGGGTAATGGTAGAAGGCTTCTTGGTTCACGGTCTTTGAAGAGAGAGAGAGAGAGAGAGAGAGAGAGACAAAATTTTCAGCACGAAAAATATCAGTTATTGCCACCTTCAGTCGTTCATATTAACTTAGATGTATGGACCGGTAGTCATGATATGAGAAATGCCAAATGAACAGTGTGGTGCGAGAGGAAGCTACCTGTTGAAGGGAGGAAGTAGTCAGGGACGCTCCACCGGCGATCATCTCACCTACCTTTCAGACTCCTGGTCATCCTCCTTTCGGGACTTTGGCGAAAGCTTTGCCATTGCTCTTGACATCTCAAAGGCTTTCGATCGAGTCTGGCATAAACCTTTAATTTCCAAACTGCCCTCCTTCGGTTTCTATCCTTCTATCTGTGCCTTCATCTCTAGCTTCCTTTATGGTCGTTCTATAGCCGCTGTTGTAGACGGCCATCGTTCTACTCCTAGACCTATCAACAGTGGTGTT
>JAGKTI010024448.1:0-14374 GCA_018397915.1 Birgus latro | reverse complement strand
TGCTGCACACTTCTGACAGACACATCTGCCAGCAACTGTGGGTTCTTTTCTTTTAAATCCTGTGCTGTTAGCCTTGGATCCTTGCTAACTTGCCTTGATATCAGCTGACGGGTCCTGAAGGTTGTCTTACGAGGTCTCCCAGGTTTGGGAAGTGGAGTGGGAGGAATGGCCTCCCCACTGTCCTTGAACTGCTTCACCAGTCTCTGCACTGTCCTCAGTCTAACACCATCTGATTTGCAATAAATGGGAGTTTGTGGCCAGCTTTGTATAAAGTAATCACTTCCACACGTTTGTCCTTGCTCGTGGTTACTTTAGGCATGATGAGAATGTGCTAGGTAACCAAATAACTGGGTTATTTGAGTCGAAACATGCCCTCGTGGTGCATCACACACAGAGACAATCCTCCTGTGGCTGCCCAAACATTACTGAGCCTGCTCCTGTGGTGCCAAACCTATCAAGCAGGGTTGCTAGCTCCCGTTGAAAAAGAGTCAGCTCATTTCGCATCACAGGGGAGGGTAGTATTGACCCTACTTCACTTAACGCGAAGAAGAATTACGTCGGCAAAAAAAGTCAGTACTTTCCGCGCCTACTGTATATACATATACATACAGACAGTAAAACCTCAATATAATGGACTTCAGTATACCGGAATTCGCTTTTATTGGACTCAAGGAGCTACTTTACTAAATTCCTATATATTAGAAATAGTCTGATGAAGTCAGTAGTAGTCCAGACTGCCTGACCACTTCAGCTAAGTTCACTACAGTAAGGTAAATAAAAGACTTGTTTATCAGTTTACAGTACAGTATTATTATATATATTACTGTATACCATTTAATTAATGTAATGAAGTTATAACACAGTACAGTACCACAGTGGTAGTCAAAACAGTTTAAAAACTGTTCATGCGATCCGGACTAATGTCTGATATATCGGAAGAAGTCTAGATTACCAGGGGAAAGTCCGGATGTCGCTTTTATCGGAATTTCGCATTTTTTCAGAATGGTTTGGGCCCCAATTAGTCCGTTACAGTGAGGTCTTACATATATATATATACAGTACTGTTATAGTATCAGAACAGTATTATTGTAGTAGCTACCCAAGATATGCAGAATGCATTTCTATCTTGATATTTTAAACAAATTGATACATCGTGATGTTCATTTCAGCTGATCCCACTGTATGTGTGCTTGGGTGTTGGTGTAGGCATGTCCTTCCTTTACACCATACGACTGGCTGTCAAGAACCCTGATGTTACCTGGAACCGTGTGACCAACCCAGAGCCTCAGAGGGACTATACCAACAAGCAGTACAAGGTGACTTTTTTTTGGAGGAGGGGGGGTTAAGAAGGTTCCTTTCCACCTCATCCGTACAAGTTTATTTCAGCACAGGGCATTTCACCATAGAACATGTTAATATCATCTGTTTTAGATTGTGTGTGTGTGTGTGTGTGTGTGTGTGTGTGTGTGTGTGTGTGTGTTTTCTTACCTAGTTGTATCTTTACAGGAATGAGTCAGGCTCATACTGTCCTGTGTTTTGAACCATTTTTATCATACATATCTTACATATCCTAAACTTTATGAATAGTTTTGGCACACACTATTTCATTTGATAGTGCATTCAACAGATCAATTGCCGTATTTGGGAAATTGAATTGAGTAGTCGAGAATAAGAGGGCAAAAGAAGGAGTATGTATTGTTGTGTGCAAGAGATGGAATGAGAATATAAGAGAGCATAGATCAGTTGGTTCAAGGATTTTGTGGGTATGATTGAAAGCAGGAATACGAATGTGGGTGATTGCGTGTGTGTACGCCAACGCAAGATCATGCAAGTAGAGTGAAAGAAGAGTTCTGGGCAAATGTAGATGCGTGCATGGAAAAGTTTGCAAGGAATGAGAGGGTGTTTTTGATTGGAGATTTGAATAGAAAAGTAGGAAATGTGAAGGTGGATGGAGTACAGTAGTTGGTAAGTGGGGTGTGTCTGCAGATGTAGATGATAATGGCAGTGCTCAAGTGGACATTTGTGCGGGAAGGGGGTTGGTGATAGCCGATACCCTTTTTAGACACAAAATGATCCGCAGGTATACATGGCGAGTGATGAGAAGGGTGGGTGGTGAACTGAAGGAACAGAATGCAATGATTGATTATGTGTGTGTGGATGACAAAATGAGAAGGTGTGTAATGAATGCAAGAGCATACAGAGGCTGGGGGAGTGGACTCTGACCACCATGTGGTGGTGGTGAAAGTCAAGGTTCAAATGCAATGGAGGAATAGAAGGATTCGGGAAGGACAGGAAGAAATAGTCTATATGAGGAGAATGGAATGGTTGCAAGAGGATGGAAAAAAGGCAGAATATAAGAGAGAAGTAGAGGAATGATTGAGTATGATTTGGAGCAGATGGAAGAGGTGGAAGGGGTGTGCAAGATGTTCACAGAAGAAGTCTGTGCAGCATGTGAGGTGGTGTGTGGGGTGAAGAGAAGATGAAGGGGGTGCACAGAATAGCATGGTGGAATGGAGAGGTGAGACAAGCTGTGATGCAAAAGAAGAAAGCATATAGTGAGTGGAAGGGAAGCAGAGGCATGGAGGAAATTGAGAGATGGAAGAGTTATATGTAGAGAGGAAGAGAGAGGTGAAAAGATTAGTAAGAGAGAGTAAGAAGAGAGTGGATGAGGAATTTGAGTGTACAGTGGAGAGAATGTAAGAAAATGTTTGGAAAGAGGTAAGGAGAGTAAGACACAGTGATAAACAAATTAGTCGGGGAGTGAAAGATAAAAATGGTAGATTGCTAGTGGAGAAGGGAGAAAAAGTGAGAAGATGGAGAGAACACTTTCAGGAACTGGTAAACATAGAGAATGAAAGTACAGTAATGCAAGTATAAGTGCCTGGGGGAAGGAGGGAGGTGAGAAGGAAGGAAGAGATAAATAGGGTGGAAGTAGTGGAGTCATTGAAGAAAGTCAGAATAGGGAAAGCCCCAGGAATTGACAGAGTGTTTGGTGAAATGATGAAATGGAGAGTGAGAGTATTAGAATGGATATGTAAGATGTGCAGATTGGCTTGGGAGGAAGGTCAAGCCTCGGAGGATTGGAAGTCGGGTAAAATTATTTCCCTGTAGGTGAGGGCACTCACCATCCGCTCACTCGATGTAGTACTGCTTGGATGTCTGCCCTTTCCTCTTTTCCTTCCTTCCACTCCTGTCTTTCTTTCCTTCATTCTTTCCTCTTCCATCTGCCTACAGGTGACTGCACTCCCACATCTGTCTGTCTTTCCTTCTGCCTGTGGATGACTATACTGAATGACAAGCCAAATGGTTTCCTGTACACCATGATACCATTTGCTATGCTGGATGGTAACCATATAACCAAATTATGGTGCTTGGTGGTTTAGTGGGTAATTAAGGCACTCCAGTCGGATCGAGCCTGTGTAGGCTTATATCCAAGGGGTGTTTGGGGTTTATTGCTCACGTAATGCCACTCAGGGATGAGTGAGGCTGGTCACTCTCATCTTAAATGTCAGGACCAACTTGCCTGGCCCTGGGCTTGTATGCTCCTCTTGGGGTAACATTGGATTGGATGATGGATAGATGAATGGACAAAGGGAAAGAGGAAAAAGAAGTGTGAGGTAATCATAGGGGCATTTGTCTTCTGAGTGACATAGGAAAAGTATATGGTAGGATACTTATTGACAGAGTTAGGGAAATAACAGAAATTATTTGGAGAAGAACAGGGAGGTCTCACGAAGGGAAGAGGTCGTGTAGATCAGGTATTTATCCTTAGGTCTTCAGTGGAAAAATTTCTAGAGAAGGGAAAGAAATTGTATGCAGCCATTATGGGTCTGGAGAAAGCATATGACAGAGCAGATTAGACAAGGAATGTGGAGAATATTAAGAATGTATGGAGTGAATGGGAAGTTGCTGAATGCTGTGATATGAGGCTGCGAAGTTGCTGAATGCTGTGATGTGAGGCTGCAGTGCATGTGGATAGTGACCCAAGTGAATTTTTCTGTCTGAATGTTGGATATAAACAGGGTTGTGTCATGTCTTCATGGTTGTTCAGTCTGTAAATGAATCTGGTTATAAAAGAGATAGGCTGCTGTATAAGTAGGGCAGTGGATGTTGGAGTGGCCCTAATGAAGAGGGCAGGGTTTGGAAACTTCCTGTAAAGTTGTTTGCACGTGATACTGTATTGTCACGTGAAGACATAGGAGAACTGCAAGGCTTGGTGAATGAGTTTGGGAGTGTGTGTAAGAAATGGAATCTAAAGGTGAATGTAGGGAAGAGTAAAGTTATGGTATTTGAGAGAAATGGAGCCACCGAATATGCAGTGAGGTTGGAGGATGAGGAAGTGGAAAATGTGAGTGCATTGAAGTACTCGGGTAGTGTGATGAGTGAGGATGGAAGTTTAGAGGATGAAGTGCTTGAAAAGTTATATACAACAAGGAAGAAAGGTTACTGGTTCGGTGAAATCAGTGATAAGAAATAGGGAAGTGAGCATGTAAGTAAAAAAGTCACTGCATGATCATATTGTGATACCAGCTCAAATTAATGGAATTAAAACATGGATCTTGTTGGAAGGAAACAAGTCAAGAGTGAGAGCAGTGGAAATGAGTACTGGTTCTGTGAAATCAGTGATAAGAAATAGGGAAGTGAGCATGTAAGTAAAAAAGTCACTGCATGATCATATTGTGATACCAGCTTGAATTAATGGAATTAAAACATGGATCTTGTTGGAAGGAAACAAGTCAAGAGTGAGAGCAGTGGAAATGAGTTATTTGTGGAGCATGTGAAGTTACATGGAGAGACAGACTGACAAATGAGGAAGTGGAGGATCATTGTAGTGTGGATGTGATAGAAAGCGTTAGGAGAAATATATTGAGGTGGTTTGGCTTTGTGGAGCGGATGAAGTGAGTGTCTGACGAGGAGAATATGTGAGTGAGATAGGGGGGGAGGAGAGGGAGAGGGAGGAGGATGCTGATGATGAGATGGAGGGATGGAGTGGAGAGGTATATGAAAGAGGGGGTGTGTGAGCTGGGGGGGAGGGCAGTGAAATGAAGGCAATTTGTGTGTGGCCAAACCTTATAGGATTAAGGCATTTGACAATAGATGGATGGTATATGTTCGTTAACCCTATTAGCCATATAATTCAGTACAGTAAAACGTCACTACAACGGACTAATTGGGGCCAAAGTCATTCCGAAAAACGCAATATTCCGAAAAAAGCGACATAGGGATTTCCCCCTGCTAAGATATTTTCATACATGAATCCTACTTCATTCCACCATTTCCCTCTAAATCGGGGCATTAACTCATTTGCCTCTTAACTTTTCACTATAAATAATTTATTGCATAACACAGTGCAGTTTTTGTAAGGTTTATACTCGATAAAGGCCACTGTAACACTCACAGGAAGATATTTTTCATATATGAAGTGTCATAGTCACCATCTTGCATCACCCCAGCAGTTCCTTCTATCCCTTTTGATCCTTAACTTTTCTAAAATTCCACTAAAAATAATTTGTTGCATTACACAGTATAGTTTTAGCAAGGTTAAGACTTGATAATGGCTATATATAACACACAAAATAAGATATTTTTGCTTATTAACCCTTTCGCGCACGGTACCGCGATTTGCGTTACATGTGGTGTGGTGTGCAAAAGCATAGGACCGCAAATCGCGTGAAAACGCAAAAAATTTAACCAAAAAATAAGTTTTCGGTCGATTTGCATCAAATTTTGTAGCATTCTAGCAGCCACGTGTCTCTCCCGAGGTAAGACTTTGGCAACACTGCAATGACTCCTACAGTAGGCGCGGAAAGTTTTGACGTTTTTTGCCGGTCATTCTTTTTCGCATTAAGTGAATACTACCCTCCCCTGTGATGCTAAATGAGCTGACGCTTTTTCAGCGGAAGTTGGCAACCCTGCTTGATAGGTTTGGCACCACAGGAGCAGGCTCAGTAATGTTTGGGCAGCCACAGGAGGAGGATTGTCTCTTTGTGTGATGCACCACGAGGGCATGTTTTGACTCAAATAACACAGTTATTTGGTTACCTAGCACATTCTCATCATGCCTAAAGTAACCACAAGCAAGGACAAACGTGTGGAAGTGATTACTTTATACAAAGCTGGCCACAAACTCCCATTTATTGCAAATCAGATGGTGTTAAACTGAGGACAGTGCAGAGACTGGTGAAGCGGTTCAAGGACAGTGGGGAGGCCATCCTTCCCACTCCACTTCCCAAGCCTGGGAGACCTCGTAAGACAACCTTCAGGACCCGTCAGCTGATATCAAGGCAAGTTAGCAAGAATCCAAGGCTAACAGCACGGGATTTAAAAGAAAAGAACCCACAGTTGCTGGCAGATGTGTCTGTCAGAAGTGTGCAGCAGCTGTTGCATGACGATCTGGGCTACAGGAGTTTTTGTGCTCGTAGAAAACCACTGCTAACTGCACTTCAGAAGAAAAAGAGAGTAAATTTTTGTAAGAAATATCTTGCCTGGAGTGAGGAGCAATGGAAAACTGTGCTTTGGAGTGATGAGTCAACATTTACTGTCACTGGTACCACTTCATCACGAGTGTACCGCAAACCAGGCAGTGACCCCCTGGATCCTAAGTACACTTCCAAGTTTGTTAAATACCCAGCCTCACTCATGGCTTGGGGCCCCTTTACATATTATGGTGTTGGTAGGTTGGTAATTCTACCTGCAAATGAAAAAGTGAACCAGAACAATTATTTGGAGCTCTTATGTGATGTTTTAAGTGACTCTTTTGATAAAACCAAGGCAAGAGTATTTATGCAAGATTCTGCCCCTTCACATGAACAGACTGTGGGGTTCCCTTTATTCGAGATTGGCCCGGAAACAGCCCAGATATCAATCCCATTGAGAATTTATGGGCGCACATGAAGCGGCAGCTGCGTAGTATGGACACATCATCTTTGCCTAAACTTGAGGCTGCAGCTGTGGAGCAGTTTTAGTCCGTGTGTTCTGCAAAACTACGCCATCAGTCTCCCCAGACGCCTTAAGAAGATAATAAAGGTGAAGGGGAATGCCAGCAAATACTAAATTCAATGGTGAGTGTTAATTTATTTGTTTCTCCTTGCTAACCACAAGAATGTTTTCTTTTTTTAAGATGGCGTCAGCACTTTCCGTGCCTACTGTATGTGCCTGTACGTAGTGATAGAATCTCGGTGCTCCACTAGCAGCCAGACAGCAGGGTCGTGCTGTGTTGTGTTGTCCCTTTAAATCTGCCATTTCCCCCCTCCCACCCGATTCTGAAGCCATTGTTGAAATATTGTGACTGTACAGTGTTTTTTTACTATACTGTGAAGTGATTGTGTCTATTGAACATAGATATATTGTTTGTAAAGCATTGGAGCCCGTTATCAGCTATTAGGCCTAGAGGCAGAGTCTGGTTTGTTATAGTGGGGTTTCCACTCACCCTGCCCGTAGAATGACGTATTTTACTCTTATAGTGAAGCCATTACTTACATCTGTGAAACATATAGTGCCTGGATTAGTGAAATAACTGACCTACCATAGCAGGCATTATGTTATGCCATAGAGATAACATAGACATATGGATTAGTTGCTAAGGGAAAAAGCGGTCTCTTACACCATACAGTAGGGAAGGGGAATAACAGAAGAGGCTGGGATGGAATCATGCGAAAGTGTTTTATATTGCATATGGTTCAGTGTGAAATATACGTATAAAATAGTGCAGCGAGTGTTCACCGAGAAATATTGCGTGCACTGACTGACAGCGGAAAGTTACGTAATGATCAGAGACAAGAAAATACGCCACACAGCGACACATATATGACATTATATACGTATGTCGTGCAGCGAATGTTCGTGGAGAAATCTATTGTGTGCATCGTATGTGTTAGGCAAACGTGGTGCAAGGAACAGAGAATACGCCATACACATACACACACACGCATACACACACACACATACACACACAAACACACACACACTCACGCACCCATAACACACACAAAACTCAAACACTACCTAACTCATCTTCAATTCCTTCAAGTTCCTGCCAGCAGCTCAACACCTCTGGAGCAAGTGAGTTATCCATATTTTGTTGATTTGTACATTGACCTGTTTCTACATTTCTATATTTTTTTCACAAATAAGTATTGTTTTTTACATATAAGCCGTGGCTCAGTGGGTTAGAGCGCTTCGCTCTGGCCGTAGGGTCGGAGGATCGAATCCACCCAAGGGTCATTGGTAGACATCAGGAAGGGCATCCGGTCATAAAATGCTACACGCTCCAATCCAAAAAGGCCGACGCATGCAAGCATGTTGCAGCCTTCAAAAACTAAACGAAATGATATACACATATGAGATGGAAGAAAGTTCAGCTTTAGCAAAAAGACTAGTGGAAATGTCAAGTTACTGAGAGCACTATCAAAGAGCTTATGATATTTCTCATGTATAATTTGAGTAAAAAATAATAATAATAAAACGTAACGAGCGAAAATATGTAAGTATTCGTGAGGCAGGGGAAATTGAGCGTTTTTATCTCGCTTGCGGGCGAGGAAGAGTGTTCTATCTTTGTCGTCCATTTACCCCAAAATTATTGAACGTATCGATTTTCTGTAAGAACCATGATAAAGATCAGTGAATTCTACACATGTACAGGACATAACTATGTAATTTCTCTAATGAAAAGTTGTGGTTACGTAGGCGGTTATTGTGCACGCATGACGCAAGTGCACCGCGGCCGCGAGTACCCTGTAGTTTTTTGCGATTTACTCGGAAACTATGAAGCGTATCAAAACAAAAAGGTATCAGGAGAAAGCTTATGAAATTCTACATAAGATTATGTAATAAAAACGTAAGGTATGCGAGAAAACTTCTGCAGTATACCTCCCTGAACAAAAATCAATTTTTTTTTTACAAAAATGGCTTTTAGTTTTTGGCTGTTTTCTCGAAAACTACAAATCGCATCACAACCGGACGGACATACCTCATTAGAAAGCCAATGAAATTCTCTATCAAAACTTATAATAACATTTTTCTGTATGATGGAAAACACTCGAACGACGATGTTGGGATGTGAGATCAACGTTCCAAAATGTTTATTCACGGCGGCCTTGTGTACTTTTATTCGTATTTTTCTGGTTTTTCTTTTGGCTTATCAGCTAGAACAAACATCAGCGAATAAGATGATGTGAGTTTCAGGGCAACATTTTGAGGTTTGGGTGGTGAAAATGAGGCAAGAATACATGTAATTTGCGTACCGCGGGCTGCCAGTGGAGCGTGCGCGGGAGTCCATGAAACTTAATAAAACTTACCGTGCGCGAAAGGGTTAAAAGCATCATGGCCACCATCCTGCTTCACCTCCACCAGTTCATTTTGACTCGTGGTAATATCTCATTTGCCTCTTATTTTTTTCTCAGATTCCACTATAAATAATTTATTGCATGACATTGTAAAATTTAAGCAAGGCTTGGGCACAATAAAACTCATAATTAAAAAAAAAAGTTTCCTTACGGAACCATTCAGACTCACTTGGGTCACTGTACTCCCCCATCTTGCCTGTGTGTTATCATTCGGCACCTGAAGAAGGATTTTTCAGAGCAAATCCTTCAGAATCATTTCCCATTATCTTCAGGGTCATCATCAAGGAACAGTGAATCATTGTCCCAATTGTTTTCAATGAAAAGAGCTGAATTGTGGATGGGAATCGGAGCTGTAGCCCGTACCGTGTGTGTATAATTTTAAGCATATTTCAAATACTATACTGTACACATTAATTTTTACAATCTTACAAATACGATCACTCTGTCTGTATATTTCACTTATCACTCGTCACCGTCGAGCAGTGTATCAAGGACTTAGGGAAAATGACGTTGGGGGGAAATGATGTGGAGGAAAAATAGTTACGTTGTCAGGTCACCACGAACCGCTTGCCGTGTGATTAAAGTTGATGTCTTAATATTAATGCAGACCCCTTTTCTAATTTTTTAGCATTTAGAAAGAACATTATGGGTATAACTTAATTATAAACACTTCAAATACTGTACTCTATGTACACTTAGAACAATAGCTACGCTGCCAGCCCACCACCAACCAATGCACGAACACACAAACCCCGCCGACCATATGGCCACCCCCCCTGTGAGGTTAGGCAGTCCGGACTGCTTCTAGCTTTTTCGGAGTTTTTCTGATATATAAGAAATAATTCCAGTCGGCTCCCTGACTCCGAAAAAAGTGACTTCCGGTGTACTGAAGTCCATTGTAGTGAGGTCATACTGTATTGCAGTTGATGATGTGAATGTATGCTGTGCACTGAACCCTTAAATCTTAGAACAAATGTCTTTTTGTTCTTGCTGATACCTGTGTGTGTGCTTTTCACTATAACTGAACATGTTGGAATGTTTATGTTTGACAGGAAAAAATGAGTGCCTCTTGTAGGTGAAGTTACATGAGCCTTTGTATATTTACTCATATTTTTATGCCCTACATTTTTCATTTAATACCAGGTTTTTAGGTAAACTCTTGTTTTGTGCAAGTTTTATCATAGTAGCTACTTAAAGCTGGCAGTTAGAACTGAGAATCTTGGAAGTTTGAATTTCGGATGAATGTTTGGTCAGTTTCAGCAATCACAGATAATAATTCTACCATCTTTGTACCTGTACATTTCTTCTACTGTTTTTAGATCTAGCCCACTCTGTTTATTAGTGGAAAATAAGGTTACAGTTATGACTTACTTCTAATGTAGTACCGGTAATTACCTGTAAATGCTAGTTCAGTGATGACATAATATTTTGCCACCTTTGTACCTGTACATTTCTTTTACTGTTTTTAGGATCAGCCTACTCTATTTATGAGTGGAAAATAGTTACAGTGGTAACTTGGAATATAGCCACTACGAGTAAATGCTATGTTGGCTACCTGGCGTTTTATTTTTTATTTTTTTTATTAGCTTTTTTTTTTTTTTGAGGTTTATGATATTTTTTTTGTCATTTCAGTTCTTCAATATGCGTGGTGAGAATGCCCACGGTTCACCTGCACCCAAATTTGAGGAGTAATCTTTTCTTAGTTCAGATTGTGGGCTACTTTATTCATATATATTTATATATATATATATATGTTGTCACATAATGCTGAAGCCACAGGCCATTTATTTTAAAGATAGGAAGAAACAGAGTAACAATCTTTGATGTAAGTCAGTTGCCAAGACATAATCAAATATTGTACTAAGACTTTGTAGTAGATTATATTCATAACCAAGAAATTAAATCTACAGACTCTGAATATAGTTGAGGTTTTAAATTGACAGTTGTGCATATCTTGGGTTGGAGATTGCTGTTGTTTTAAAAAATGAACTTGTAGATGCAAAATTGAACCAACTGTATGTTACATAAATGTATTAACTTAAAATTACTGTTGAGAAGTTTCCATTATTAGGAAAGTACTGCTGTGATAAGGGAGACAATAAATGTATTTATTGCTGCTAGGTGAACAGACAATAATTACTGTTTAAGTGAGATTTGTGTTTATGGCATAGTTGACTGCCATTAAAAGAGGTGCTTGTGGCAGAGTCGTCGCATTACAGTACGTATTGTAACCATACCCCATCCTCTGAAGCAGTGATTTTCAGCCTTTTTCATCTCACGGCACAGCGAGCCTGGCACTAAAATGGTTGAGGCACACCATCAGTATGCAGGGATAGTTTTGATCATTTAAAAGAATGTGTTTGTAAAAAAAAAAAAATAATAATAATTTAGTAATGTTACTGCCAAAAGTATATTGTTGATCATGGTTTTCAGAGTTTGGAAATTTTGTGCATATTTGTTATTACTGTGCATTGAAACAAGATGTCATTGAAAAAGATGCTGTTCATTAAGAAATAATATGAAACTTTCAGATATAGACTGTATTCAGATACAAACATGAGTAAAAATAAAAAGCCTATGCTTACATAAAATTATCAGTGGGAAACCTGCGCTTGGTGTTGTCTCACGATGTTCCATGTCTGAGGCCGAATGGTTGACAGGCATACTCTCAAGTCCTCCTCCAGTGTTTAAAGTCACGGCCTGTTCTTGCTTTTCATTGTGTCCGTCTAAACTCCCGCAGCAGACCTACAGATGCTTCGTGGCACATTGGTTGAAAATCGCTGCTTTAAAGTGATGCCTGAAGTATGCCATTTGAGATTTTCTAAATACGTTGGCAGACTTCAAGATCATCTTTGTACAGTAATAAAGAGATGTGGAATAAAATTTCATTATGTAATTAATCCTTCTTTGTTTCTCTGTGCTTAGTCATAACACTGCAGGATTTTAAGAACTCGGAAACTTCCAGTCAGAGAGATCTACTTAGTTAACACTTTCGTCAGACATCAGCCTAAGTTGAGAGAGAGAGAGAGAGTGTGCATCCATGCATGTTTTTTAAGGAATTAATGATATGGTAATGAACAGCTGAAGACAATGTGAAGAACTGCTGATGTAGAGCTTCTCAGGTGAACATGTGGATACCATGAAATTACAAAAGTTTATGGCCTGGATCATTTTATTAACTTTACATTTGGGTAGAAGGTAGAAGTTAGAAGGGACGGTGCAGCTATGTAACTAAGTAGAACTGAGCCATAATTAGAGATTTGATTGGCTAGGAGGGTGAAAACAGTGAAGTAGAAGGAAAAATTGGAAGAATCTAGGACATAGGAAATGCTTGGAGAAGAAGGGTTGTTACACAGTATGGATGGAGGTGATACTGTTTTATACTCCATTTCTAGCACTGATTCTCTCTGTATAGCTCACACTTGCTGGTTGAGAGATTATGTTCATAAATGTTTTTCACACATTACTATCTAGATAACAAAAAAATGAACAGTGTTCAGTGTAGCATTAACCAGATGGCTCTGCAGTATTACAGTACTCTATATAGTTTTCTTTTTGCCACCACTGGGAATAAATGTTGAATGTACAGTAATAGTAGTTGTAGCCCCTTGTTCATCTGAAAACAGAACCTAGTGGATCAGTCTGAAACTAGCCTTCCCCTGCATTCAACTGTACTACTTTCAGGGGATAAGGCAGTAGATAAGGGACATGGCAGTAAGCTGCTTGATTGTTATTGCCATCAGTGTCCCTCTCCAGCACTTGTAATGTTAAAGACACACAGTACAGACACGGTTTTCCATAACTGCATGAGTCAGCATTTTATTCCTCCTTTTCCAGGTTGCATGGTCTTCTGCAGCATCCTGCAGGTTCTTCTTTTAGGATCTCATTCCATGCTTTCCTTCTGCCCACAGGGACTATCCCACATTCAGGGTATACTAAACAGTGCACTTCACTACACATTCTCATGTACAGCACAGCCTACCCAGGCACATCACCTCGATACACTCAATGTCCGAGCATTCTCTTCAATCTGTATAATGTACAGTATACTATGCTGCTGATGCAGTACTACTAGCAAATACCAGACAAGAACTTGGTAGACTCGTGCAGAGTTTTGCCGATGTCTGTGAGCGTCGTGCCTTGAAAGTAAATGTAGAAAAGAGTAAAGTGATGGTAACTGAGAGAGAAGGTGACTCCCAATGTGATATTACTGTGAACAGAGAGAGACTGAAACTGGTGAGAGTTCAAATACCTGGGTACAATGATAGAAAAGAGAGGAAAATGTGCAAAAGAAGTGGAAAGCATAGAGAGACAATGAAGGAAGGTAGCTGGTGCTATGACCTTGATAAGAAACAGTAGGTAGAGTGTTGCAGCTGCATGAGGCTTAAGTGAAGGAGTGTTAGTGCCAACTTTAACATATGGAAGACTATGGTGTGGCATGAAAATGAAAAATCAAGAGTGAGAGCAATGGAGATGGGACTGCTGAGGAATGCATGTGGCATACAGAGAGTGGATAGGATATGAAATAATGTGATTCGCGAAAGATGTGGAGTGAGGAAGTCTGTGGACACCAGAATCGAAGAGAATGTACTGTGATGGTATGGTTATGTGAAGATGGATGACGATAGAATGGTGGAAATTTGAAGGAGGGAGGAGACGAGGTAGGCCAAGGAGAAGATGGAGGGATAAGGTGGATGAGTGTGTGAGGGAGAGAGGTATGGAAGTTGGTGAGGCTAGGGGAAAGACGAGATTGAGCTGGCTGGATGAATGTTGGGAGAAGACGTGCATGATCAGGGATTTGGCACCCTTTTTAACATGTCAGCGCTCGGATTGAATGTATTGGATACGTTTATGTGAAACTACGGAACATGGTGTAAGTTTTGGGTGTACCAGATTGAGCCAGGTTTCTGGGGGCTTGAATGATGAGTGAATGGAAGCGTGGCCCATTGGACTAGGCAAAACTGGACCATCTGGACGTTGCTACTCCTCACCCTGCCCTAGGGTGGGAAAGGAGGTCTGGATGATGATGG
>JAGKTI010024447.1:0-14374 GCA_018397915.1 Birgus latro | reverse complement strand
ATTGAAAGCAGTGATAAGAAACAGGGAGGTGAGCATGGAAGTAAAAGTTGTTACATGACAGTATTGTGATACCAACTCTGACATATGGAAGTGAAGCTTGGACCCTGTTGGAAGGACAGAAGTCAAGAGTGAGAGCAGTGGAAATGAGTTATTTGAGAGGAGCATGTGGAGTCACATGGAGAGACAGACTAACAAATGAGGAAGTGAAGGAGCGTTGTGGTGTGGTTGAGGATGTGATGGGAAGCGTTAGGAGAAACACGTTAAGGTGGTTTGGGCATGTGGAGAGGATGGAGAGTGAAAGATTGACGAGGAGAGTGTATGTGAGTGAGGTGGAGGGGGCGAGAGGGAGGGGGAGGCCGAGGATGAGATGGAGGGATGGAGTGGAGAGGTATATGAGAGAGGGGGGTGTGAGTTGGGAGCGTGGTAGTGAAATGGCAGGGGACAGAGTGATATGGAGGCGATTTGTTTGTGGCCACCCCGTTCGGGATTGAGGCGTCTGGCAATAGCTAGATAGATAGATAGAACAAATCTGAGATATTCCATCCATCACCATTCATTACTAATGCCATCCCTCTCTCCATTACATGCATTTTTACTTCTCTCATCACCTCATCCACATACATATTGAACAACCATGGGGACTTCACACAACTTTGTTGCACGCCCACACCGATCGTGAACTATTCACTTAGATGCCCAATTTACCCTAACACATGCTTCACTACCATTATAAAAGCTCTTGATGGCAGCTAGCAGCTTACTATCTACATCAGCATTTCTCAACCTTTTTACCGTTATGGAACCCTTGAAATAATTTTCATGTCTCAGGGAACCCTTACGTAAAAATTGTTATACAGTATATCATTATTGATATCTTTCTTTCTCTTGTATAAAATTAGGAAAACAAAATATATTCTTTCTGATAACTTGTTTAGGCAAAAAATAATTTACATTTTTCTCAAGTTTATTGATAATGAAAATAAATAAAAAAATAAATAAATAAATAAAAATAAATAACTGAAATCAAACTGCTTGTTCAAGAGACCTCATACGGAGGTTTTCATTCATTAAAAAAAAAAAGCATAAATAACCAATATCATATACAACACATATTAACAGAATGAAAACGAACAATAACTACTAGTACTGCTACAAAACTTAATTGTTTATCGATAATGTTGAAAAACTACTAGTACTGCTACAAAACTTAATTGTTTATCGATAATGTTGAAAAGGCATAAGATAAATCAAAGCAATACGTCATATGAGCAAATATATGGGTCAAGGCATTTTTTCATGCCAATTTAGATAATGAAATTTGCTTCTCTAATGTGAAATCTGTGGTTATCTTTTGGTACAGAGATACTAAATTCGGGTCGAACTTTGGATAAACACACACGGCTTTCATCTTCAACCGAAAGGAGACAATTTCTGTCTTTGCTCTTGCTACTTGTTAAATAAGAAAACACTTGCTCACACAGTAAGAGGTTGAAAACTGAAGCAATATATTTATTGCTTTCCTACGAATGGCAGGATACTGTTCTTTCACAAAAATCCAGAACTTGTTCAGGGATAGGTCGGTAAATCTCATCTTGAATTTATGATCAGACTGCAGTTCACAAAGTTCTTCCTCTTCTCTTAAAGTCAAGTTCTCAGGATAAGCAGAAGATTCAGTGTATGGATCCCTCACCCAATCATACACTTGTGTTGAAAGGAAGGGAAAATAATGTTCGATTTTGATGCACAGTTCTTCCAGGCGGGATTCAATAAGACTTGTAATTTGGTGATATCCCTCTTCACTCTTAAGCCCCCACAGTACTTGAAACATCTCAAGATTTCTTTTTGCAATTTGATTTATCCAAAGATTCAATATTCTTTTAAATCCACAATTCCTCTCACTTGAAGTCAATACATTTTCTCCAGGGCCTTGCAATGACAGTTCAGCTGATTCATGTGATGAAAAATGTCTGTTAAGTAGGCCAGCCTCTGCAACCATTTCTTATCTTCAAAGCACTTGGCAAAATCTTCCTTATTATTTACTTGAAAGTATTCATGCAATTCATCTTTCAGTTCAAACACCCTACTTAGAACTCTACTCAGCCACTGGATTTTTCAATGTAGCAAGAGATTTATGTGCTATTTGTCCAGGTTTTCACACAGCTTTTTATTCTGGAATGAACTGGTCTTTGCTTAATAAAGCTGACCATCATTGGGGCATCATCAAAAACTTTTTTCATTTCATCTCCAAACTTAAACAAATAAAACTGAAGCAAATTAAGGCAAACAGAAAAACTAACTTTGGAAGAGAGAGAAAACACACACACAAACTTCTCATAAACTAACAAAAAAACTATAAACATACAGTACTTCATTTTCGTTTTCATTTTTGAAGGCTCCAACATGCTCGCATGCGTCGGCCTTGGTCACCTAATGGCGGATCTCCATGCTGCTTGATCCCTGGCAGCCTCCCTGTTCAGTCCCTTAACCCTGAAGTCACATTTAATGACCTCGTCCCATGTTTTTCTCGGCCTACCTCTCCCAACCCCTCCCCCAATATTAACACTTCTCACCCTCTGTACCCAATTATCATCCCCCATCCTCTCCACATGTCCAAACCACCTCAGTCTACCTCTACTCATCACAACACCAATACACTCCAGTCCCATCCTACCTCTCAACTCTTCCATTATAAACCCAGCCCCCCCAGGTCTTGCACACAGGGACGCACTGCACATCCACCTAATCATTGTCATTTCTGTACGTTTAAACCTACGAATATCCTCTTCCTTTACTGCCCAGGTCTCACTACCAAACAGCATCACACTCCTAACACATGCTGCATATAAAGACCCCTTAGCATGTAAGGAGAGTCCTCTCAATGTCAGGAGAGGCAACATCCCCCTGAACTTCTTCCAACCACTTCTCACCCTAGCAACCGAGCTAACTCCAGCCCCACCTCCAGCATATAACATGTCTCCCAAATAACGAAACTCCTCCTCACACTCAAGAGACTCACCTGCAATTTCAACCCTCCCACGCCTAACAATCTCCACCTGCTCTCCCTGACACGCTGCACACATGAAATCAGCATCATCTCACAGTCTACTTCTAATACCACTACATCTCTTGTGCACCCATTTATCACAAACACTACACAAGATGGAATTACTTCCCACACCCTTGTGGCAAACTGCACATGGCCACTCTCCCTCTCCTCTGATTGTACCGTCACCAAATTTAGATATCACCACTTTTGTTTTATCTGCATTTACCCTTAAGCCCTTGTACCCCATACCATCTCTCCACTTCTTAAATCTTTCCTCCGCCTCCTTTTCATTCTCTGCAATCAACACTAAATCATCAGCATACATCTCCCATGGGAGTCCATCTCTGAAGTCACGTGAGAGGGCTTCAAGCACCATGATAAACAACAAGGGACTCAAAACTGACCTCTGATGCACACCAACATTCACGGAAAACTCATCCCTCAAAGCTCCATTCACTCTTACCTGGGTGCGAGCACCCATGTACATGGCGATAACGACCCTAACCAGCCATTCTTCCAACCCTAACTTTCTCATTGCCCACTTCACCACCTCTCTAGGGACTCTGTCAAAGGCCTTTTCCAAATCATCAAAAACAAAATACATTCCCTTTTCTTTCCAATATATATTTCCTGAAGCTGTCGAACAATGAATATGGCATCAGTGGTCCCCTTGCCTGGCATAAACCCAAACTGCATCTCATCGATATTCACTCTTTCTCTAATCATACCTTCTAGAACTCTCTCCATTACTTTCATTATCTGATCTAAGAGCTTTATACCTCTGTAATTTCCACTTTCCAGGGCATCACCCTTTCCTCTGTACACATTTACAATTACACTCTTCAGCCAATCATCTGGGACAACACACTCATATATAATCATATTTATCAGGTCAGTGACTAACCTCACCCCAGTATCTCCTGAGGCCTTCAACATTTCGGCAGTCAACCCAGACACACCTGCCGCCTTCCCCACCCGCATCCTGCCTATTGCCTCACTCACAGTAGCAGCGTCAATCAAAGGCCAAGGGTCAAACGCTGGATCAGCTGCCTCCAAACCTTCTCTATCCCAATCAAACTCCTCACTCAACAATCGGCTATAATGCTCTCTCCATGCATCTTTAATATCTCCACTGTTCACCACTACCCTTCCTTCATCATTCTTCACACACTGCTCACATACAATATCCCGATTATCCCTTTTCACCTGATTTGCCACCCTAAAAATCATAATTTTCCTTCCTTCATGATTTAGATTATCAAGTAAAAGTCTCTGTGACTCAGACTTCGCCCTGTATACCTCTCTTCTAGCCCTGCGCTTGGCAGCCAAGTACTCCTCCCTGTTACCACCATTCTTCCATTCCCGGAAAAGCCTTCTTTTCTCCTTAGCTGCAGCTTCTACACCCTCATCCCACCATCAAGTTACTTTATGTCTTGGTGGGCCTCTTGTCCAACCGCATACTACATCGATAACTCTCAAGAGGTTGTTCTTAAGGGCTCTATACTGTTCATTAATGCCTCTATCTACGGCTTCCTGTTCAGCCACCACTCTCCTCATCTCACTATAAAAGGCATCCCTTACTGATTGGTTTCCCAGCTTCCATATTTTCCTCCTAGGTACATATGTCCTCCTTCTCATCACTTGTTCCTTAAGCACCATGTCACAAATCAACAGTTTGTGTTGCTGCACACACTCCTCGCTTCCTATAACTTTAACATCCCTCACTAATCTCCTATCAACCCTCATGACCAGAAAATAATCTATCTGACTACTATTTCCCCCGAACTTGTACGTAATCAACCAGCTGATTCTTTTCCTAAAATGTGTGTTGCACACAATCATGTCCATAGCCTCTCCAAACTCGAGTATTCTTTCCCCTTCCGCATTTCTCACACCATATGCACATCCTCCATGGACTCCTTCATAACTTTGGTCTGCTTCACCCACATGACCATTGAAATCCCCTCCCAGAACCACTACCTCATCATCACCCATACCACTCACTATATGTATTAAATCATCCCAAAATCTATCCTTCTCTGCGTCATCCAATCCTACCTGTGGAGCATATGCCGATATAACTGAAATAATTTTCTGCCCGATCAAAATTTTCACTACTAATATCCTATCACTTACTCTCATAACATTCATGACATATTCCACCCATTTCTCTGCAACCAACACACCCACACCCCCATATCCATCAGTTCCCCCCTGCCAAAACAACTTTATATAGTAGCAATCCTTCCCAACATTCTTTCTGGCTGATCCACCCCTGTACTGGACATCCTGCAAACATGCCACATCCACTCTCCTCCTACTGAATGCCTCAACGACTTCCCCCGCTATTCCCCTCAAACTTCCCAGATTCCGCGAACCCACTCTAAACCCCATGGGTGATTTGCTGTCCTCAGGCTTGCTTTGATTCTTATATTTGTAAGTCATGGTAAGATAAAAGGGGGGGGGTACGCATTCCACAGGCCCCTCCTTTTGCACAGTCCTAGGTCCAGGCAATGGATCTGGGACCCATAGCCCACCAGCTTACCAGTGGCTGTGGTAGTGGCCTCGGGGCACCCTGCCAGGACAGCTGCAGGAGCACCCTCCAACTTTTAAAAATCATAAAAAATCCCTAAATGATGGGTACAATTTACTAAATAACCTGGGTGAATGAGGGTCTGTACCTGCATGCAAGGAAGTACAGACAGGAACGATGGAGACCGTGCATGTGTCCTGTACTCGAGTGAGTCACTTAATGATACACGAATCCATCAAGTATAGTTCCTGTCTACTGACCACTAAACTCGGTTTCACACTGACGTCGTATGGACATCGCTAAGTATATTCCCTATAATTATTATACTTTTAAATGATATACAGTGCTTCCTCCAATTTTGTGAGAATATGGTCAACATAAAACCTCGCAAAATCGAAATTCGCAAAGTTTAAACAATTAAATATATGCAATAAAGGTAAATTGGTCGACATCACCCCAAGGTAAGCACTTTTTCCCACTCTTTCTCTCGACTCTACCTCTTAATTTTATGATGATAAATGAAACAAATGGACTGATGTATTGTACAGTAATATTATTATGAAAACATCATAGGTACGAAACGTTTTCGTTTTTTCGTTTTTGAAGGCTCCAACATGCTTGCATGTGTCGGCCTTGGTCACCTAATGGCGGCTCTCCACGCTGCTCGATCTCTGGCAGCCTCCCTATTCAGTCCCTTAACCCTTAAGTCACATTTAATGACCTCGTCCCATGTCTTTCTCGGTCTACCCCTCCCAACCCCTCCCCCAATATTAACAATTCTCACCCTCTGCACCCAATTATCATCCCCCATCCTCTCCACATGTCCAAACCACCTCAGCCTACCTCTCCTCATCACAACACCAATACACTCCAGTCCCATCCTACCTCTCAACTCTTCTATCGTAAACCCAGCCCTCCCAGGCCTTGCACGCAGGGACGCACTGCACATCCACCTAATCATTGTCATTTCTGTACGTTTAAACCTACGAATATCCTCTTCCATTACTGCCCAGGTCTCACTACCATACAGCATCACACTCCTAACACATGCTGCATACAAAGATCCCTTAGCACGTAAGGAGAGTCCTCTCAATGTCAGGAGAGGCAACAGCTCCCTGAACTTCTTCCAACCACTTCTCACTCTAGCAACCGAGCTAACTCCAGCCCCACCTCCGGCACATAACATGTCTCCCAGATAACAAAACTCCTCCACACACTCAAGAGACTCACCTGCAAGTTCAACCCTCTCACGCCTAACAATCTCCACCTGCTCTCCCCGACACACCGCACACATGAAATCAGCATTATCTCGTAGTCTAGCTCGATTGGTAGAGAGTTGGCTTGCGGTCCCGTGGGACCCAGGTTCGAATCCTCGTTCGTGCAGGGAACAGTTTAAGGATTTGAATTTCATTAAATCAGGCTTTACTGATCTACCAGAAGACCCGCCGACATGTCGTAAAAATGACCCCGCTAATACCAATACACCAGTCCTGTATGAGACAGCCCTAGCATGTATTCAATATGGACGGTGGGTGTTAAGCGTCGAAGTGGTGACATGTAGATTGTAGGAGGACGACTGGGCCTTGATAGCAGGCTGTGAAGCCTATGCCCAGAGTCGGACACATAAAAAAAAAAAAAAAAAAAAAGTCTACCTCTAATGCCACTACATCTCTTGTGCACCCATCTATCACAAAAACTGCACAAGATAGAATTACTTCCCACACCCATGTGGCAAACTGCACATGGGCACTCTCCCTCTCCTCTGATTGTACCACCACCAACCCTAGATATCATCACTTTTGTTTTATCTGCATTTACCCTTAAGCCCTTGCACCCCATACCACCTCTCCACTTCTTAAATCTTTCCTCCGCCTCCTTTTCATTCTCTGCAATCAACACCAAATCATCAGCATACAACATCTCCCATGGGAGTCCATCTCTGAAGTCATGTGAGAGGGCTTCAAGCACCATGATAAACAACAAGGGACTCAAAACTGACCCCTGATGCACACCAACATTCACGGGAAACTCATCACTCAAAACTCCATTCACTCTTACCTGGGTGCGAGCACCCACGTACATGGCCATAACCACCCTAACCAGCCACTCTTCCAACCCCAGCTTTCTCATTGCCCACTTCATCACCTCTCTAGGGACTCTGTCAAAGGCCTTTTCCAAATCAACAAAAACAAAATACAATTCCCTTTTCTTGCCAATATATTTTTCCTGAAGCTGTCGAACAATGAATATGGCATCAGTGGTCCCCCTGCCTGGCATAAACCCAAACTGCATCTCATTGATATTCACTCTTTCTCTAATCATACCTTCTAGAACTCTCTCCATTACTTTCATTATCTGATCTAAGAGCTTTATACCTCTGTAATTTCCCCTTTCCAGGGCATCACCCTTCCCTTTGTACACATTTACAATTACACTCTTCAGCCAATCATCTGGGACCACACACTCATATATAATCATATTTATCACGTCAGTGACTAACCTCACTCCAATATCTCCTGAGGCCTTCAACATTTCAGCAGCCAACCCAGACACACCTGCCGCCTTCCCCACCCGTATCCTGCCTATTGCCTCACTCACAGTAGCAGCATCAATCGAAGGCCAAGGCCCAAACACTGGATCACCTGGCTCCAAACCTTCCCTATCCCAATCAAACTCCTCATTCAACAACCGGCTATAATGCTCTCTCCATGCATCTTTAATATCCTCACTGTTCACCACTACCCTTCCTTCATCATTCTTCACACACTGCTCGCCTACAATGTCCCGATTATCTCTCTTCACCTGATTTGCCACCCTAAAAACCATATTTTTCCTTCCTTCATGATTTAGATTATCAAGCAAAAGTCTCTGTGACTCAGACTTCGCCCTGTATACCTCTCTTCTAGCCCTGCGCTTGGCAGCCAATTACTCCTCCCTGTTACCACCCTTCTTCCATTCCCGAAAAAGCCTTCTTTTCTCCTTAACTGCAGCTTCTACACCCTCATCCCACCACCAAGTTACTTTATGTCTTGGTGGGCCTCTTGTCCAACCGCATATTGCATCGGTAACTCTCAAGAGGTTGTTCTTAAGGGCTCTATACTGTTCATTAACGTCTCTATCTACGGCTTCCTGTTCAGCCACCACTCTCCTCATCTCACTGTAGAAGGCATCCCTTACTGATTGGTTTCCCAGCTTCCATATTTTCCTCCTAGGTACATATGTCCTCCTTCTCATCATTCATTCCTTAAGCACCATGTCACAAATCAACAGTTTGTGCTGCTGCACACCCTCCTCGCTTCCTGTAACTTTAACATCTCTCACTAATCTCCTATGAACCCTTCTGACCAGAAAATAATCTATCTGACTACTATTTCCCCCGGACTTGTACGTAATCAATCTACTCACTCTTTTTCTAAAATGTGTGTTGCACACAATCATGTCCATAGCCTCCCCAAACTCGAGTATTCTTTCCCCTTCCGCATTCCTCACACCATATGCACATCCTCCATGGACTCCTTCATAACCTTGAGCTGCTTCACCAACATGACCATTTAAATCCCCTCCCAGAACCACTACCTCATCATCACCCATACCACCCACTACACGTATTAAATCATCCCAAAATCTATCCTTCTCTGCGTCATCTAATCCCACCTGTGGAGCATATGCTGATATAACTGAAATCATCACCCGTCTGATCAAAATTTTCACTACTATTATCCTATCACTTACTCTCATGACATTCATAACATACTCCACCCATTTCTCCGCAACCAACACACCCACACCCCCATATCCATCAGTTCCCCCCTGCCAAAACAGCTTATAGTAGCAATCCTTCGCAGCAATCTTTCTGGCTGATCCACCCCTGTACCGGACTTTCTGCAAACAAGCCACATCCACCCACCTCCAACTAAATGTCTCGACAACTTCCCCCGCTCTTCCCCTCAAACTTCCCACATTCCACGAGCCCACCCTAAACCCCCTGGGTGATGCATATTTACACTGATGTGAAGACTGGCATGGTGTACTGGACTGGTGGCGGGGCAAGGCTTGGGTGCGACTACTGTGGTATAAACAAACGTGGCGGGGCGGCAGAATACCGAACTAGGAGGCACAGTACGCCCAGCGAACCACGACGTCACTACTCCGCGTGGCAAAGTAGTGCGGGAAGATGACTTTCCCACCACTCAACCTTGCAAAGTGTGTGATCGCTTGCAAAGTTCATAAATGTTAAAAAATAAATGACGTGGAACTACCTTGCAAAATTGGTGATTCGCAAAGTTAAAGTTTGCAAAGTTGAAGGATGTACTGTACATTAAATAACAGGCTAAGACTTTAAGATAATACCCAAGAATTTTCCAATATGCCGTAGGTGCATAGTAAAATTACGAATATGAAATTAAACACAAAAATGACTCAAAAATGCACTTGCATATGATTGGCCTATTTATCACTATTTCTCTTGGAACCCCTAGCGACCTCACGCGGAACCCTAGGGTTCCTAGGAACCCCGGTTGAGAAACACTGATCTACATTTTACATGTGCCAAACCTTCCACAATCCTTCTCTGTCTACTTTATAGCATGCTTTTTCAACCAGATCCATGAATGCCATCCACACTTTATATTCCTTCTCATATGCCTTCTCCACTATCTGTCTTACTGCAAATATTTAATCCACACATCCTCTACCACTCCTGAAGCCACCCTGTTCATCACTCACTAAAACTTCCAATACCTCTCTTGCTTCCTCTATAATAATTCTTCCATATAACTTGCCATGATAATTCTTGCACTCACTTTGCTCACCTTTATTACTGTACGGGGGTACAATCACAGAATTTTTCCACTCTGCTGGCACAGGTTCACTCATCCATGCCTTTTTACATATCTCCAACAAGCATTTCATTCCGCTATCTCCACAACATTTAACCATCTCTGCATGCACCTCATCAACACCAGCTCCTTTCCCATTTTTCATCCGCTTCACAGCATTCTTCACCTGTATAAGTGTCACATTTCCTGGCAATGCATTCCTTCTCTGCACACCCCCAAAACATTCACAGTGGCTCTGCTCTCTCCATTACCATTCATCAGGCTATCAAAATATTATTTCCATCTGGTCCTTACTTCACCCCAATGGGTTAATAATCTATCACTTACATCCTTCACACATTCACATTTCTTCTGCTGTCACTTCTACATTTCCATACCTCTTTCCAGAATAACTTTCTATTTTCAGAGTAATTTGCATTCATTTTTCTTCCTAGATCACACTTTACTTCCTTCTTTTTCTTCTTTGCTAATCCCTTTATGTGCTTCTTGCTCTCAATATATTCAGTTCTTATTTCAGCTGAACTCCTGTCCTGTAACCACTCTAGCCACTTCTTCCTCTTTACCTCCAATGCTCTCTCTCTCTCTCTCTCTCTCTCTCTCTAACCAAAATTGGAGTGTTAGTGCCAACTTTAACATATGGATGTGAGACTATGGTGTGGCATGAAAATGAAATGTCAAGAGTAAGAGCAGTGGAGACGGAACTGCTGAGAAATGTATGTGGAGTACAGAGGGTGGATAGGATACGAAATAATGTGATTTGTGAAAGATGTGGAGTGAGGAAGTCTGGGGATATCAGAATCAAAGAGAGTGTACTGAGATGGAATGGTCATGTGGAAAGAATGCATAAAAATAGAGTGGTGAAAAAGGTATATCTGAGCGAATCTGAAGGAGGGAGGAGGCGAGGTAAACTAAGGAGAAGGTGGAGATATGGTGGATGAGTGTGTGAGGAAGAGAGGTTTGGAAGTCGGTGAGGCTTGGGAACAGACAAGAAATTGAGCTGGCTGGATGAATCTTGTGAAAAGTGCATGATCAGGGATCTGGCACCCATTTTCAATGTGGCAGCGTCCAGACTGACTCTATCGGATACATTTAAGTGAAGCCACAGAACGTGGTGAATGTTTTAGGCGTATCCGATAGAGCCAGGATTCCGGGCGCTTGAATGATGAATGAATGGAAGTGTGGCCCATTCGTTTCGTTTCATTTTTGAAGGCTGCATGCGTTGGCCTTTTTGGATTGGAGCGTGTAGCATTTTATGACCGGATGCCCTTCCTGAAGTCTACCAATGACCCTTGGGTGGATTCGATCCTCCGACCCTACGGATTCCATTGGGCAAATTTGGGCTGTCTGGACATTGCTACTCCTCACCCTGCCCTAGGGTGGGAAAGGAGGTCTGGATAATGATGGTGATGATGATCATGATGACCAAAATCTACTCAACACATTTAAAAAAAAAAGAAAGTGGATGAGCCACAAACACATTCATTTATTATTAAATCCTTCAGAATCCTGACTCCACTTCACAGGCATAAACATCCACATTTATGCACTTCATATCAACTACTGTATCATCTAAAAAAGCTATGCCTGGTATCATAACCTAGTATTAACATCCTGTTCCATGTCAATACTAAGGATGGAGAGATGGCAATTTTATGCGTAGATAAAGTGGAGAGAGACACAGAGACAGACAAATGGGGAAGTTAAAGTGTGTGTGTGTGTGTGTGTGTGTGTGTGTGTGTGTGTTTTAATGCAAGGAAGAAGGAACCAAAGGCCATGTGCCCACAAACAAACTGTTCCTTCCAAGAAAAAACAAAAACAATACGAAAGAGAGCCAAATTCAAGATCCGTTCACTTCGAGATGCCCGGACACACTGCGTTTAAAAGACTGGAGATCATAGGTAGTAGGAAATACAGACAGAGGAAGACAGTTCCAGAGTTGACCTATTGCATATATGAAGGACTGGGAGTAACGGTTAACTCTTGCATTAGAGTTGGACGGAAAAGGGATGAGAGTTTGTTGCTAGACGGGTGCAATGTGCCCGTTGTAGAGGTGGAGGGATGCTCGTGGACAGCTCAGAGGAAGAGTGACCATTGAAGTAGCGATAGAAAAGAGATAAAGATGCAAAAGTGCGGCGAAAAGACAGAGGTTGAAGGGAACCAGTAAGAGGAGGAGAGTTAATGACACGAAAAGCCTTTGACTCCACCCTATTGAGAAGAGCTATATGTGGGAAGCCTCGACACACATGAAAGTTGTACTCCACACAGGGACGAATAAAACCCAGGTATAAAGTCAACAACTGCGCAGAGGTAAAGAAGGTTCGGAGTGGCTTAGCACACCTAATCTCTTGGAAGCAGATTTCAAAAGAAATGAAATATGTTCTTACCAAGATAAATCCTGAGTGGATGAAACCCCAAGCATGTTCAAAAAAGATGCAGGACCGAGCTGGACATTATTAAACATTAGTGGGTACTCCTGTGGAAGATTTAGTCAGGTTGATAAGTGTAAGAACTGAGTCTTTGATGCATTAAAAACAACATAATTTTTACCCGTCAGAGATACGAGCTAAGTCTGACATGAGGTGTGCCATCCCTTTTTTGTTGAAGTAACTGCTGAGATGGATGTTGCAGAAACCGAATAGAAATGTGAAGGGTGGAATCATTAGCGAACGAGTGGATAGGGTCAGATGTACAGCTTAAAAGATCACTGCTGAATAAAAGGAAGAGAGTTGGTGATAGGACAGAGCCATGAGGAACTCCACTGAAGATAGATATAGAAGAACAAAGGCCATCTACAACAGCGGCTATAGAACGACCAGAAAGGAAGCTAGAGATGAAGGCATAGATAGAAGGATAGAAACTGTAAGAGGGCAGTTTGGAAATTAAAGATTTATGCCAGACTTGATCGAAAGCCTTTGAGATGTCAAGTGCAAAGGCAAAGCTTCGCCAAAGTCCTGAAAGGAGGATGACCAGGAGTCTGAAAGGTAGGTGAGAAGACCGCCAGTGGCGCATCCCTGACAGAACCCATACTGACGAACAGAAAGAAGGTTGAGATAGGAAAGATGCTTTAAAATTTTTCTGTTAAGAATTGACTTGAAAACTTTTGAGACACAGGATGTTAACCCCTACACCACGGGGTTGTCGGAGGTTTTCCGAGTAATTTCGGCGGGGATATTCGCACTCCGACTGACTTTTTAAAAATATTCGCCAAAAATCAGTTATTAGTCCTAGAATATTATAATTATAGATGCGTATGGCACATACCTTCAGCTTTCTCCTGGGAAGTATTTTATAGCACTCATCGCCTACCATAGGACTTGTGGAGACTTCTGAATTTGGGTAACTAAGTCTCCACTTTACACTTCCCGACATCCCCTAATCTGAATACCACTGCCAGATATTATCACTAAAAACACTATTCAATGATTTCCAAGTAGTTTGCAATCCATACAAAAAAAAATCAGTGAAAGCAATGTAAAATACGAGCATGTATGAGCCTCCCACTCCCGCTAATTCGCAGCTGGTGTTCTGTCAATTCTTACTCATTTACCCACTCACACTTTATTATTTCTAGTACTTTATTACACTTATATATATCTACAGTCCTTTACCGCTTCTCACACGATGTTTAATAGGGGTAGAGGTCACAGGGCCTTTTATAACAGGCGCAAAAGCGGCAGAAATGGACGGGCGTCATTTCACCGAGAAGGACAAGAGCAAACTGGCTGTATCTGGGTAGCAAACAGTTGAAAATGTCAGTTGCTAATGCAGATAATAAGAAATAAGTCGTAGGAAATCTAGACAATACATATAAATTAGGTAGTTCCAGGTGAATATAAATATCACTCAGGCTTCTCCCTTCCATTCTTATATACATTTATATTACGAGAGTAGCTCATACGGCATATTTCACGGGGGAAAAAAGCAGGGGAAATTAGAGAACGAGTGCAGGTTGGATGT
>JAGKTI010024445.1:0-11832 GCA_018397915.1 Birgus latro | reverse complement strand
GTAGGGGAGTGTTGTTTATGGTGAAGTGTGAAATGTGACTGTGTTCTGCTGTCCAGTTTGTGAGAAGGGTCACTGTAGATTTGTCTGAGGCTATTTTGAGCCTGTTTGTGGTGAACCATTCATGTAGTGTGTTGAGGTAAGGTTGGAGGATGTGTGCGGCTGTATTTGTGTTTTGGTGTGTACATGTGTTATGTCGTCCACATACGAAGCTACGTGTATCTGTGGTGTGTGGGGTGTGGGTATGTCGTGCATGTATAGGTTAAAGAGTGTAAGGGACAAAACAGATCCTTGGGGGACGACATTTGTGAAGTTTCTGATGTTCGACGACTGACCGGCAAATGTTACATGTCCACATCTGCCGGCTAAGTATTTGTCAGCCATCTTTTTGTGTTATTGTGTATCTTTGTGTTGAATATTTTGTTTGTGAGGTTGTGGCGGGGAATGGCATCAAAAGCTTTACTGATGTCTAGCGTGATGAGGAGTGTTCTGTGTGGTGGCCTAGCTGAATTCATGCCATCAAAATCTCTCTGTGTGAGGTCTGTAAGAAGAATGTTTGTGGAGTGTAGTGGCCTAAAACCATGTTGTGAAGGGGCTAGGGGTGTGTGAGGTGTAACTAGCTGTAGTACCAGATGTTCAGTGACTCTGGAGCAGGTGCAGAGGAGTGTGATGGGGCGGTGTGAGGAAGGTAATGTGGGGTCTTTGCTGGATTTGGGGATAGTGATGATAATGCCACGCTTCTAGATGTTGGGTATTGTGCGAGTAGCTGTAGTTTGATATGTTGGTGAGTGTTTGTATGCCTTGTGGTCCAAAGTGTTCAAGGTGTATGTTGCTTATGTTGTCTGGTCCACAGGCAGATGTTTGCCTAAGGTTGCTAATGATGTGCTTCGTCTGGTTGTAAGTGAAAGGTGCAGAGTCTGGGTCTGTGGGGAACTGTTTCTTACGTCGGATGATAAGTCGGTCATCGCGATGGGGGTTTAGTGGCCGACATGTGAAAAGTGGCTGATGAGTGTGTCTGCTTGTTGTTTGTTTGAAGGTATGGTGTGAGAGTGTCTGCTTGTTGTTTGTTTGAAGGTATGGTGTCTGTTGTTGTGATGGCAGCGCGCGATTGTGTAGTGTTGCTGTTGGAAGGTGTCATGCTATTTAGTGTTTTGTAGAGTTTGCTGGTGTTTGTTTTGTGGTCACATGTTTGGAAATAATTATTCCAATTTAGTGTTTCCTGTTCTGATATTTTTTTTTCATCTGAGTGTTGAGTTCTTGTATTTGTTGTACAGTGTCTTGTGTATGGGGTGTTGGGGGGTGTCGTAGTGTGTCCCATTGACTGATAAGGCATTGAATTTCTGGTGTGAAGTTGGGGTCGTGTCTTTTTCTGTTGCCCTTAGGGATGTGTCTTTTGTCTGCATTTTGTATAACTGTACTGAACGTGTGCACAGCAGTGTTGATGTTTGTTATGGGTGTACTGTTTAGTGTTTCAAAGTGTTGTTCTGTTACAGCTGTCAAGGCCTCCCAGTTGGCTCTCTTATAATTAGTGTATGTGTGTCTGTGGCCACCTGGGGTGATTCTGGTTTTGGTATTGATGATGATTGGCAGGTGATCAGATCCAAGGGTTTTGACCACTCTCCAGGATGTTGTGGGAGTGAGGTTTGGAGAGCAAATGATGATGTCTAGGGATGATGGGAGGAAGTGGGCTTGGTGTGGGATATGGGTATGATGATGGAAATGATTAAATATGAAAAGATGATCTGTTTGGGATTGTAGTACCAGCCCTCTGTCTGTGTCAGGGTTGTTGACATGCCAGGCCGATGCCTTGGTGTTGAAATCACCACCCAGGATGATGTTGGGTGTGTTAAGTGATGTAGTGTATTTGTGGGGAGTAATTTTTTGGTACTGTGGGGGGGAAATGGGGGGGGGGGAATATATATGTTGGCGATTGTTATATGCGATTTGTTACAAGTGCATATTTTAACTGATTGTATTTCTGTTGCAGTATCATGTGGGGGAAGAAGTGACTTTGTGTGTGCATTGGTATCTGAAAAGTTGATGGATTTGCGTACCAGGGTGATGAGTCCACCGCCACCACCATCAGCCCGGTCTTGTCTAATGGTGGTGAAATTTTGAAATGCAGGTGTCTTTTGTGCTGTGTGTAGTTTTGTTTCTTGTAAGATGAAAATGTGTATGTTTTGTTGTTTGATGAATTGTGTGAGTCCTTGTTTTCTAATGTTTATGCCATCTATGTTTACCTGCAAGGTATGGTGTCAATTGACTGGGCAAGTGTTTGTGTGGTCCCATTGTATAAAGGTAAGGGTGATAAGTATGAATGTACTAGCTTTAGAGGTATAAGTCTGTTGAGTGTGGTAGGTAAGGTGTATGGTAGAGTGTTAATTAAGAGAGTTAGAGAGGGTACAGAGGGAGTGATTGGTGATGAGCAGTGTGGCTTTAGGAGAGGAAGGGGATGTGTGGATCAGGTGTTTGCTGTGAGACAGGTGTGTGAAAAGTATTTAGCGAAAGGTAAGGATGTGTTTTGGGCATTCATGGATTTAGAGAAAGCATATGATAGAATTGATAGGGAGGCTTTGTGGAATGTTTTAAGATTGAATGGGCTTGATGGCAGGTTACTAAAAGGAGTGAAAAGTTTTTATGTAAATAGCAGAGTGTGTGTAAGAGTGGGAAATACTGTGAGTGATTGGTTTCCCGTGAGAGTGGGGCTGCGGCAGGGATGTGTGATGTCGCCTTGGTTGTTTAATATTTATATGGATGGTGTTGTAAGGGAGGTGAATGCAAGAGTGTTAGATGGAGGACTGAGTCTGGTGAATGATGGTAGAGAGTGGAATCTGAAGCAGCTGCTGTTTGCAGATGATACTGCACTGGTGGCTGATTCAGAGGAGAGATTGAGACAGTTGGTAGAGGAGTTTGGAAGGGTGTGTGAAAGGAGGAAACTGAAAATAAATGAGAATAAGAGTAAAGTGATGAAGTGTACGAGGTTGATAGATGGTAGGAGGATGAATATAGTTTTGAATGGTGAGTTGCTTGAGGAGGTTGAGTGTTTTAAGTATTTAGGGTCACATGTTGTTACGGATGGAAGAATAGATGCAGAAGTGAAGTTTAGAATGAATGAAGTTGGAAAGGTACTTGGAGGAATGAAAAAAGTGTTTGGATGTCGTTCACCCAGAATAAAAAGAAGGCTGTATGAGGGTGTTGTGGTACCGACTGCATTATATGGGGCAGAAACATGGAATATGGGTGTAGCAGAGAGGAAAAGTTTGAATGTAATGGAGATGAGGTGTCTGAGGAGTATGTGTGGAGTGACGCGTATGGACTGAATGAGGAATGATGAAGTGCGAAGGCGAACTGGAATTGTTCGGGAGATGGCTGATTGAGTTGAGCAGAGGGTGCTGCGATGGTTTGGGCATATGGAGAGAATGGATAATGAGCAATTGGTGAAAAAGATAACTAGATCTGATGCGAGAGGTGTAAGGCTGAGAGGAAGACCATGAATAGGATGGATGGACAGTGTGAAGAGAGCATTGGATGCGAGAGGGTTGTCTGTTGAGCAAGGAAGAGTGGCTGTGTGTGACAGAAATGAATGGAGAGAAATTGTGAATGAATAAATGATGACGCAGCCCTGAGGGGATATTCTCCTGCTTTTTGTCTGATCAGCTGATCAGGTCAGGTGCAGGTAAGGGGCTGGATCCATTATGATGTGGCAGGGGTAAACCAGCTTTGCTGTCAGGCCCTGCTGCGGATGTCACTGACTGCACTGTGTAGTTGACCCTCGTGCGGTGTGGTGCGGTGAGGATCTGTCCCTTCTCCCCTTTGGAGTTAAGATGCGAATGAATGTGTATGAGTGGATGAGTAAATTGGTAGTGTGTTGACCTGTCTTGGCTACCTCCCTTTTCTTGGGGGAAGCAGCCTAGGTATATAGATAGATGTTTACCTGAAGGATGTTTATGTTGTGTGTGCGATGTGTGTTGGGTGCTGCAGCACAGAGGGGAGGTGTCGGTGTGGGTGGAGGGGAAGGGGTAGGAGAAGGTTGTGATGGAGATAAGGGTTGGGGTGAATTAGGTTGGGGTGGAATGGGAGGGGTTGGGGGACTGGATGGTGTGGGAAGGATCAGTGGGTTAGGCTGAGGAGGCGTGGAGGAAGTAGGAGTAGGGTCATTGGGGAGTGTTAGTGGGTGGGGGAAAGGAGCATAAGGAGTAGGTCCAGGTGTCTGTGTAATGTTTTCTGGATGCAAGTGTTGTGCAGGTGTAATGGGTCCAGTTCTTGCAGGAATAGCAGCATTTGCACGGTGTGGAAAATATGCCAGACACCACCAGAAACTATATCTCATTTTAGTTTCGACAGGTTTATGGGGGTCATAGTTAACCTTCAGTGTTATTTTTCTGATCGATAATTACAATATTGGTTAAGCAAATATCTTTAAAAAATGTAAATCACTCTTGCTTGTGATATTTCACCCAAATTATCGCCGAGAAAATTGTGTATTTATATATTCTTCCCCAAGAAGGTTAGGACAATATGCCAGTAAGTCTGTTTTCGGACTGCAAGAAGCAAAAAAAGGCGTGTGAATACTGGCATTTGTATATTATCTGATTTGTACAAAAAAATGGCACATATAGTAGATCCATAGTTTAATATTTATTAGATTCTAAAATGTTACGGCGCATTGAGGCCTAGCACTGCCAGACGTACGAAGCAAGCATACACAGAGCGAGTAAAGACAAACGGCTGTTTTGATTTATACGGAAAACTTGTTGTACCGGAGGCAGCATCTAAATATCGATATGTTTTCTTGCAGTGAATTACGTTTTATTCTTACTCACAGGGAGTTTAATTTGTTAGTATGAATTATAACTAACTTTTGTGATTGTTTAACGATATACATATATATTTCTATGCATGCATAAACTAGGCTGCAACCGCTGTGAAATATTTTTTTATTGCTATTTTTTTTCATGCTGCATTGACACAACACTATCTTAAAGACAAGAAACAGAATATTTACATATTTTTACAATATGTAAGACAAGAAATAGAATATTTACATATTTTTACAATATGTATGATGCATGAAAAAGGACATGCAATTATTGCCCCACATAGTGATTTTTTTTCCATCTGAAAAATTAAAATATTGGTGACATCTGGCATTTCTCCAACCGTGCAAACGCTCCTACTGCACTAAACTGAACTCTTTGTGCACAGTAATCCCATGTGATTTAGTGGCTAACCTTCACATTTAGCAAAAGTCAAAGAACTCCCCCTCCTCCTCCACCTCTACCTGCTGGGGCTGAGCAATGAGTGGTGATATGCGGTGTGGTGATGATGGCCTACCCGCCTCAGGAGATTCCAAAGACAGCCGCAAACTTACATCCAACAGAGACTCAACAGCTTCCGATGTGCTCGGATGCAGGTCCAATAAACGCTGGAAACGCGGTGGTGGTGATGAGAATGGGCTGGCACTCTTGGGGGTGGCAGGTTTGAAGAAGGAGTCAATCCTGGTCTGATGATTGAACTGATGATTCTGCTGGAGGATGGCAGTGTCTCTAACTGCCCACAGCTCCATTGCCAGGATGAGCGGCACCAACTCCCTGTCACAGTGTGGGTTCTTGGTGTACTCCAGCACCTCCTCAAGACTCGCACATAGGGCACTGACACGAGGGAGCGCGAAGGAGTTATGCGGGGCAGCGAGTCAGGGTCCTCATCCTCGTCCTCATCGATGTCGCTGTCCTCTTTTGTGCTCGCAAAGGCAGAAGTGGCGATCTCCTCATCAGACATCGCCTGATAACCAGGATCGCCGCAGTCACCATCCAGCCAATCCCTCATGTTGCTGACATCCATCTCCTCTCCTGCTGTTCGAAGGCAAGGGTGGAAATCATCCATGTCGAACCCCTCGAAGTCGTGCTCGGATTTGATTCCTGGGAGAGACGAGACCGACCGCTTTCAAGAGTTTTCACAGAGACTTCCATCCACGTATTCGCCCAGTTGAACACTGTGGACTTCTGGTCGTAACACCAAAGATTCTGCAAGGTCTGTTCCCCACGTGTGTCCTTGGCCTTGTCATTGTCCTCTTGCAACATCATCATCTTGTTGAGGAACCTCTGCCAGTACAGTCTTTTGGCAGCCACGAGAAAACCCTGGTCCACTGATTTAATAAGAGAAGTCGTATTAGGTGGCAGTAACATGCACCTAATGCGCCCATCACCAGCGACCAAATCCTTCTCAGACGGATGTGCAGGGGCATTGTCCAAGAGCAGGAATGCCTTCACCTTATCGCGAACGATACTAAGGACCTCCGTTTGATGACGGATAACCTCCTTGACAAAGTGTCTGTGGAACCAGTCTCTGAAGACCTTAGTGGTAAACCAGGCCT
Organism: Birgus latro; assembly: GCA_018397915.1. Taxonomy (NCBI): domain Eukaryota; kingdom Metazoa; phylum Arthropoda; class Malacostraca; order Decapoda; family Coenobitidae; genus Birgus; species Birgus latro. Next base: position 5,462 of record JAGKTI010024445.1, on the reverse strand, counting down.
TCACAAAATGGTACCACACAACAGGCGGGCTATCCATCAACCCATGAAGACAACATGGCTATTTTACACACCCAATGATAACAGGTTTTGGGTGGTGCATCTCGTTAGTATTAGAACAGCACAAAATAGAGACACGCTGATTGGATAACTTTTGACCAGGCACAGTCTTCTTTATCTCCTCTGCCAAGGTGTTGGTGGGCAAGCAGTAGAATAGACCAGTTTTGTCAGGATTATTGACTTCACCATAAGCATGGCCCCCATCCTTGATCAGGCGTTGCACTTTCTGACATAAAGGGTCTACATCCTCCGCTGCCACATCCAAGGCCTTGCCATATGCCTTAAGGCCTGTAAGTCCATGGCGAAGCTTGAAGCAAAACAGCTATCTTTTGGAAGACTTGAAGTTGTGCACGTTGTGGTGTGCAAATTTCTCGGATGCAGCCTTCGCCTTGGTCCCACGTACAAGCACACCAGCACCATGTTGCCGACCAAACCACAACAAATTCAACAAGTCGATAACGGCATGGCAGGCCTGGGCCATGACTTTCCAGTCGCCCCTATGTGTGCTTTCGTTGAAGTCCTGTCCATACTACGTAAGCTTCTCCTGTGACTTCTTGATATCAATGTTGAATGGGATAGATCATAGGCTTGCAGCATGCGTCCTGTGGTCCAGCCCTCGTCAATCTTGCTCAATACCTCATACTTCTTCTCCAGAGTCAAAACCTTCCTCTTCCGCTTCTCAGGTGGTGTTGGGCCCATCATTACACACATGAGAATGCAGCATAGGAGGGCCACAACCCGAAGAAGGTAGGAGACCACCTCAAATGCAACCATATTCACAGAGATGCTTGCAAGCATGACCACTCAGACGGTGGCAAAGCCAGCAACTGAGGTGTGGGTTTGGAGGCTGGAAAGCAGTACAGCACTGCCAAACTGTCCCCCACGTTTGCCTCCGAGCACAGAGGAAGCAAAACGCAGCAAACTGATATCTGCATACAAGGTTCACTTTCGTTTGCCCAGGTAAGGGTTATCACATAACAACAACAGTGGACGACCAGTACATCACCACCTCAGGCAATGCATGACTAATTACGCCTGCCAGGCGACTCTGACCATTCAGCAGGGAAGCGGACATGTGCGAGTAGTGGGGGGTTTTGCACTAATCCTGGAGGACAGGGGACTCCAACCATTCGGTGTAGAGGTGAATGGGTGTTTTTACTGTACATTTAATTGTGGCTTGTAGTCTGTGTTGCACATGCGGTGGCTGTTGGGAAACACAACTCCCGGTGACTGGGAGACTTTGGATGTTCGGTAGAAAGGCGGACGGGAGCTGTCACTGAACATGTACTCAAGGCTTGCGGTCTGTGTTAGACACATGGTGGCAGTTAGGAAAGACTAATCGTGCTGGCCGCACAGCTTTCGACATTCAGTGGGGACGCATGCGGATGTTTTGACACCACTTTCGGGTTATGGTCGGTATTAGTTGGGTGCTGGAGGTTCGATGAGAGTGATCAAACCAGCATGCAACTTTGACTATTCACTACAGGGCCGGACAGAGAATTTAGCTCATGGTGTGGGGTACAACCTATCTCCCGTGCACGGTTAGAGCCCAGCAACTACAATACTGAATGCGTTAGCATGTTGGCTGGCCGGCTGAAGTTCTCAGGGATTTTTACATCTGAATAATGGCAAGTAAATTCAGATAATGGTTTATCAGAGTCAAGGTTCAGCATCCAAATAATGAACATGTCCAGATACTGCAAGTCCAGATAAATGAGCGATTACTATCACATGGTCATATGACCTAGCAGATGAGCCCTGGTTGAGAGTGGTGATGTGTCATCTTGTGCTGTTGCCACAAAGCACTTTTTTTCACTATTGTGCTCTAATGAACACTGCTGGCTGCTTTATCAATTTCACCACAACTTTATACGGTAATCCTTCAATTATATGGAAGTCCATTACCCAGATAGTCCATTACCAGGATACTGTGATCTTGCTGTTCAAAACCATTATTCATATATTTTTCCATTTTATCTTGACAAAATCCATGCGTCTGAGTGGAAATTATGGTCGCGCAAACAACTTTGCCTGGCTGGGTAAGAAGAGCCCGTTGGCACCACCCTGTCTGGCTGGGTAATTCACCCAGCATCAGCTAAAGACCTCCTTGGTTGTTATCAATTCCCATGCAGTGACAGTGTAGTGGGCAGCTCCTCTCCAACAGTTGTTATGGCGGGGCACATGGGGGCTTTTGTAGTTGTTTCCTACCTGCATCAGGCCTTGCTATTCCTTGCATGTCTCTTCTTGAGTGTGTGACAATGGCCTCTCCACCAGGGAAAAGGAAGAGGGTAGTGCTGACTTTGGAGAGGCCATAGTTCCCGGGTAAGACTGCTGTAGGATTGTCAAATTCTGAGTGTTAATGTTGAATTTATTCTAGCTTACTGTACTGTACCATGATTTTATTCTATTTTACAATGTTTTTATCCCATTTTATCATTATGTTTTGAGTGCCCATTGCATTTTTCTTGTGTAGCTGGTTTGTTCATGTTTTTTTTCATGTCACTGCAGGGTATGGCCATGCAGTGGTGAATGCATGTTTGTGGTTGATGGGTCTGCCTGACCATGGTAAATACTGTACTTGGCTGTGGTTTATAGGTCTGTTTGACCAGAAAGAATAGTGTTAAACAACAGGAAAAAGTGTTGTATGATGTACTGTAGTGCCCTTTTACACTGGCTTTCAAAGTAAGGTTATGTATGAAGGGGGGCCAGTGGAGAAGTCCATTATCCAGACGGAGCCATTACCCGGACATGACTTTAGCTCTACTACGTCGGACAATCGAGGGATTACTGTATTATACTGTACATGTTAATATAAACTGGATGCTATAAATGTTTCAGTAAAATACCATGACTATCTGGAAACACAATGGTACTCAGACCTATAGTCTGTGATAACTGGGGTGGAAGAGCAAAGTTGCCACCTGTCAGTTTCTGACATTTACACTCCACCTGAGTCATCCACAATGGTGGTAGGATCAAAACGTACATATACGAGAGTGACATGGCATTGCTGCATTGGCCACCGCATATATCTATGATGTTGACACTATGGAGGTGCGAGGTGGGGGGAATCAGACAGCCTGTTACAATATCCAACATTCAGTCCTTTGTTATCTCATCAGGAGCATAGGAGCTCTAAGCTAGAAGAGTCCAGGCAATTCAGATGAGAATTCTAAATAGTTGCTTGCATCTGAGCAGCATAAGTCAAAATTCCAACAAACATTCAAATAAATACTCTTATACGCCACATACAGTTTCAGAACCTTAACTCATTACACCACCAGGCATTCACTGCTGGTGGAAATAAGACAATCACAAGGCTGGATGATAACCCATAACAATGGTTAGTACTGTGATCATATAATTATATTTGCATGTGTGTGTGTGTGTGTGACCCCCTGGGGGTAGGGGGGTTTTCAAGAATTCAACCAAAGTATCCCTGCTTGTTGTAAGAGGTGACTAAAAGGGTTGGTGGTGGGTTAGTGCCCCACCCCGTAAAACAACTAACTAAAAATACGAACAAGAAGCCTCGGACCAGGACTGACCAAAAGTTGATGAAAAAGGACCGGACAAAGGACGTGGTAAAGTTTGCAACATGGAATGTAAGGGGTATGAATGATGAGGTGAAAGAGAGAGAGATTGTACAGGTGCTTGAGAGTGCGAAAGTGGATATATGTGGAATAACTAAAACTAAATGGCGAGGGGAGAGTGTGAGAAAATGGGAGTATGGATGGGGTATAAGCGCAGGAGTAGGTGAGAATGAAAGGGCAAAAGAAGGAGTGTGTATTGCTGTGAGCAACAGATGGAAGGAGAATGTAAGAGAGTATGGATCAGATGGGTCAAGGAGTGAGTGGGTAAGAGTGAAAGTTGGACTACAAATGTGGGCAATTCTATGCGTGTATGTGCCAACGCAAGATCGTGTAAGCAGAGTGAGAGAAGAGTTCTGGACAAATGTGGAAGCTTGCTTGGAAAAGTTTGAAAGGAATGAGAGAGTGTTTCTGATTGGAGATATGAATGGAAAAGTAGGGAATGAGAAGGTGGATGGAGTGGTTGGTGAGTGGGGTGTGCCTGCAGAGAAGGATGAGAATGGCAGTGCTTTAGTGGACATTTGTGCTGGGCGGGGGTTGGTGTTAGCTAATACCCTCTTCAGGCACAAAATGATCCATAGGTATACATGGCGAGTGGTGAGAAGGGTGGACGGTGGAATGAATGAATGGAAGGCAATGACTGACTATGTGTGTGTGGATGAAAGGATGAGAAGACGTGTAATGGATGCAAGAGTATATAGAGGTTGGGGGAGTGGACTTTCTGACCACCACTTGGTGATCGCCAGAATCAGAATCCAAACAAGATGGAGGAAGAGAAGAAGGGCAGGACAGGAGGAAGTATTTGTTACAAGGAGGGTAGAAAAGTTACAAGAGGATGGAATAAAGGCTGAATATAAAAGGGAAGTGGAGGAGCAATTGGGTAAATATAGATTGGAGCAGATGAGGGACATGGAAGGTATGTGCAAGATATTCACAGAAAAAATCTGTGCAGCATGTGAGGTGATGTGTGGGGTGAAGAGAAGACGAAAGGGGGTTCAGGGAACAGCATGGTGGACTGAAGAGGTGAAAGAGGATGTGGCACAAAAGAAAGCAAATAATGAGTGGATGAGGAACAGGGGCGTCGAAGAAGCTGAGAGACGGACGAGAGAGTTATATGTAGAAAGGAGGAGAGAGGTGAAAAGATTAGTAAGAGAGAGTAAGAAGAGAGTGGATGAGGAATTTGGAAGGAATCTGAATGTAAAGTGGAGGGAATGTAAGAAAATGTTCTGGAAGGAGGTAAAGAAAGCTAGACAGGGTGCCAACGAAGTCAGTGGGGGTGTGAAAGATAAAAATGGTAGATTACAAGTGGAGAAGAGAGAAAAAGTAAACAGCTGGAGAGAACACTTTAATGAACTGTTGAACATAGAGAATGAAAGTAATGCAAGTATAAGTGGCTGGGGAATGGCTGGGAGAAGGAGGGTTGTGAGAAGAGAGGAAGAAATCAGTAGGATGGAAGTGGTGGAAGCAATGAAGAAAGTTAAAATGAGGAAAGCCCCAGGAATTGATGGAGTGTGTGGTGAAATGCTGAAGCATGGGGGAGAGATAGTAATAGAATGGATATGGAAGGTGTGAAGATTGGCGTGGGAGGAGGGTAGAGTCCCGGAGGATTGGAAGTCGGGTATAATTATTCCTCTGTACAAAGGAAAAGGGGAAAAAGCAGTGTGTGGTAATCATAGGGGCATTTGCCTTCTCAGTGTAATAGGAAAAGTATATGGTAGGATACTTATTGACAGAGTTAGGGAAATAACAGACGAATTAGTTGGAGAAGAAGAGGGAGGTTTTAGGAAGGGAAGAGGTTGTGTAGACCAGATATTCATT
>JAGKTI010024444.1:0-14376 GCA_018397915.1 Birgus latro | reverse complement strand
TGAACTCGCCTCCGTTGTCCAGGACAATTCCACGGGGAGTGCCATAATCTGCCACATACTGCCCTAGCTTGTCTGTGATTTGTGTTGTCTGTTTAGCTGTCAGGGGGAAAAACCTGACAAAACGACTATAATGGTCCACTACTGTAAGCACATAGCGATAACCCTGGGTTCCAGCAACCATGTCTGTGAGATCTATATCAATCCTCTCCAGTGGTTTACTCACTGGGGGTAATTCCTTCCACTGTTGCTGCAATCCAGTGTTCTGCTTAAACCTTTGACAAGTTACACACTTTTTAACATATTCACATACATCCACTTTAAAGTTTTGCCAATAATACAGTTCTTCAGCTTTCTTAATAGTTTTCTTCTGCCCTAGATGTCCTGTCAATTCATGGGCGTGTTGCAATGCCTGAACAACTAAGGTACGAGGAACTATGAGACTATAATGAAGACTACCGTCTGCCTTTACACGTACAGTTGCCCAAGGTTCCGACTGGGCCACCTAGCCGCGAGAAGTGGGTATCGGTGCTGGTAACAGTGTAGCAGTCTGTACACATGCTTGACGAAAGTTCAGATCTTCAACTCTCTTCCTCCCCAGTGAACTTCAATTAGCGTTTGAGTTCATCCCATAGATGGCGGGGTAGTACGGAGTTGGGTGGGGCGTGACAACCTTGGAAATATGGGTAAAAGTCATTAAATAAAACGATAACGGCAATGAAACAGGAGTTCATCAGTATAGCTGGAGGTTTGTACACTGGACTTGCTAATTTGGTTCTGGGTCAGGTTCCGCCAGATGCATGAAAGCTGTCGCACAGATTGTTGTGTGCCACAGGTCTCGCTGACCAAGGTCCAATGATATATAATATTATAATATACAGTATAATATGAAATAAATCATAATACTTTAGGAACAACTTAATTACGCTACATATAAGGGGAGTGCCCATATATACTGTTAATTTAATGATCGGTTTAATAAATAGGTTTGGATATTTCACCATGGAATATTGAATTCTTATACAGTATTACCGTAAGTAAGTCGTTCTGTAAGTGTGGCACATACGACCTAGGACATCCTATATATTATTCTATACTAATTCGATCCTGGTCACTGCAACCTGTGGCACGCAACAATTCCATGTGATCGGTTTCCTGCAGCTCATCGAGCCAGTGGGAGAGCTGCTTAATGGGAGAGCTTGATAGAGTGAAAGCCATACATAAATGATGCTGCAAAACTGTATACTGGGGAGTGCTTGTTAGCCGCCACCCACGTATCACAATATTGCAGCAGAATAAAAAGAAAGGAAATCAGAAGGAAATATGGCAAGGGGTGAGGCAGAAAAATAACAACAAAGAATGAAGAGGCAGGGAGGAGAAAAAGCTCCCTATTTACTCACCTCTTACGACATGCAAGGGATACTTGGGTGGTATTCTGACTTCCCCCCCCCCCTCCCCCAGGGGGTAATTATAATATTATACATATAATTGTTTTTATCTTTATTGTCACCATATCAATGTTAGAAAAAGAAGTAGTATCAGGCCAGGTGTGATAGAAGACATAAGGGATTCATTGAGGATATCGATGCGAGAAAACGAACAGGGANTTTATAAATTTTTCAGTGGTAAGTTGCTAAGTTCTTGTATTCTTAACGAAAAGATTGTCATCAAGATGCATATAATTTACATTATTAATGTATTTGGGTACTACAGATGGCCGCTCTTAGGGCTTTCTTAACCTATAAAATATATATTAATAAGTAAACAAGAGAACATGTATAAAGAAATATATATGTTTCAACACTGGCATATTTACAGTAAGAATAAAGACTAACGACCCACATATTTTCACCATCACATTAACAAGCCTAGTACCGCGTCCAGCCACCTTCCTTTTCTATCACTGCCCGCAGCCTGTTAGGCATGGAGGCAACATGATTCCGGACGAGAAGTGACCTGTTCCGCAGCATTTCCCACTGGCCAAGTGTGCGAGCCATTATTGCATCTTGGGTCCTCTCCATCTCTGGCTCCCAACTGTTAACCATATTGGCCCAGATATTTTCTATGGGGTTCATATCTGCGCCCTTAGCCGGCCAGTTTAACAATTTCAGATCCTGTCCCTCTAAACCACTCCTGAACAATGCGGGCTGTATGCATTGGACAGCGGTCCTGAACAAAAATTATAGGACCAGGAGGGAATGGATAGTTGCGCCGCTGAAGTGATGGAAGAAAGAAATTCTCCAAAATATGTTAGTATATGGCAGCAGTGAATCTACCAATGATCCTCACTACGTCTCCCATGCCGTGGATGCAACTCCAACCCCACACGTTCACGGTGACGTGTCCACTTCTTGCCTCCTCGTATATATTTTGACGGTCGTATCTCCTGAATAAAGAATATAATATTAATACAGTCATAATTTAACATGTCACAATATCAGCGGCAGGTTAACACTTAGTAGTGATACACTGCTGTAACTCATGTTTATTCTGAGGGGATGCATCGTGTGCCTCATTCCTAGCCATAATTACCCTACACACATCCCCCCAGAGCACGACTCTCACTCACTCACTCAGTCACGCACACTGAAGCCGTGACTCTATATCACATTTTGGAGTTGGTAGTCTTTTTAAATGTTGGTAAAAGGTGTCTCTGCAGATAGGTATCTTGTAACACAGTATATAAACATATTCAAATATTAGTGTAATACAATGGAATAATAATGGACATATCTCACTCCTGTCAGTTTATGTTACGTTCATGTTTTCTTAAATCATGCAATTCAAAGCGAATTCTTGTCAGGGCCAAATGAACATCTTCGATTCTCGTAGGATTCCTATTGCTCACCTTGTTGTATTAGGTCTCCTGTTGTGAATGATACTGTGGTTGGTGCTGTCGAAGGTTTTCTTTTTCTCGTCACAGAATGCGACTCGTGACCAGTAATCCAAATCCTTATCAACATACTGCCGGGCAAATGCTAATCTTCCTGCTCTGTGCCGGTCACTCAGAAGTTCCTTTATGGCGGGAGTTCTATGATTGATACCTGCCTCCTTCAACCGTTTTCGCACTGTCTCCGCCGTCACATTTAGTTGCAGACGCTCCCGAATTGTTAAAGCGTTAATGAATGAGTCCTCCTGCACTGCTCGTCGGATGTTTTCGTCATCTTCACGGGAGTTAATCGTGGCCGTTGTCTTCTTCCTGAAAGTATAGGCCAAACATAACATCTGCCAAAGAATTTAACATCAATGTCTTTCCCTTCAGTCGATGTGTGCGACACGCGCTATACGAGGCCGATCTGAAATTTATTGCACACTGTGTGTGAGCGCATACCTTACCAATATACTGAACTTTTTAATAGATTTTATAGAATATTACCTGTATGCTTGAAGATGTCAGAATATTCTTTGCTGTCGCTGTTGTAAATTAATTACACACAGAACTAATTAGAGAGAGAGAGAGATAAATATATATAGAGATAAATATATAGAGAGATAAATATATATAGAGAGAGATAAATATATATATATAGAGAGAGAGATATATATAGAGAGAGAGAGATAAATATATACAGAGATAAATATATATATAGAGATAAATATATATAGAGAGATAAATATAGATATATTACCAAGATCATTCAGATTTCCAGTTTCTTCATTTCTATGCATCCATTTCTGTACTGTAGTGCGGGACACATCAAGCCTCTGTGCAATCGCCCGGGTTGAGAGACCTGTCTCGTGTTGGGCGACGATCTGTGCTCGCTTAGCTAATGCAGTCTGCTGCCTTTTCATTGTATTGTATGTAAGGTTACTGGCAACTGGAATCTCAAGGGTGGCTACATCACCTCGGTAGACACATGTCTGGCTGTTCATAGTTGATAGTTTCAAAGCTGGTGGTATCGTTTCGTTGATGTGGCAGTACGCAGTGTAGGCTGGCTGAACATGTTGAATCTCACCCACTGTGATCTTAGTGGTTACCCCTATGGTAAACAAAATAAAATACGGCTTCAGCGTTATACTAGATTGATATGAGCAACATGTATTTTAAGTCTCACAAATGCAGACCTGCAAAACTTAGAACACTTAGAACAATCAGCATTTTTGCGCAGGTACCAAATCTACGATACGAGACTCACCGAGATTGTCAGCTGGAAAGTAATATCGAACAGAGGCTGATCTCTGCTTCAACGAACCATTTGCGACCTTCAGTATATTCATTTCCCATCAATGCTAAGTAGTTTTAATTTATATCCGTCCGATGACTAATCCTATAATGATGTATGAATTTTCTTATCTAATCCTGTAAAGATTCATTACTTACCATATGTAATCCTGTAACGATTAATGACTTGCCTTATCTAATCATGCACGGATCAAGTATGGTATTTCGTTGGGTTTAATAGAGACGGCCCAGGACAGCCGTAATGTAAAAGAGAGCAGTCAGGCACCATATCAAGTTTTCTATTGGCTAAAAGTTGTCGACTGAATATTTTGTGAATAGAACCGTCGTGTGACCAGGCCTTACGAAGGTCCACACCTCTATACTAAAAACATTTAACTATGTCTTTGTCTATCATATTAATCAAAGTTTATAGCTATATATGAAAATAGAGTAAATAGAAATTGATATATAAGGCCGAGAACTGGCTTGTTTTCAGGTTCTAAAAATAAGAGAAAGTAAACTATTTGTTTGGTTTGATATTTATATGAATACTACTACTACCTTTCGCATCAACTTTGTATAACGTAGCAGGTTTTTAGGTAAATCTCCATTCGATTTCATGTTCATTATTTCAGAGGAGGAAATGAAATCTCATTTAACGACCACTGGTAATATATTTTGTTAGCATCATTATATGGGAAACAGATTTGCATCAGACAAAAAAACCTATGTAATGTGATACATGGCATAGTAGAAATCATTTCCCGAATCCGGTTTACTGAAAATATGATGCCATATCATTAATCTTGCTCATTACTTTTGGTTTTAACAAAATAAGTCGCAGCCGAAAATTATTTAACATTTGTCATCCCAGTAGTGCAGTATCACATTCTCACATGTGCTTGTAAATAATTTGCATAGCCAAGATAATAGAAATGCCTTATTTCCCCTTTACACGATGTTGTGTTGTTTATATCCAGAAACGGTTATGAGTATTCATTTCGTTATGAGTATCTTCATTGTAGGACAATATTTTATCTAACTATTGTTTCCGATATCTATTACTGTCTTGAGTAACTGGTTAGTCTATACGGTTATACTGATAACCATATGGGTGGAGGGAGAGATAAACTTGTCGGAGCTGTGTAAATATGAATAATGTAACGTATAATGACAATGATATCAGGTTATTACCACGCCATCTATGGGATGAACTCAGACGCTAACTGAGGTTCAATGCAGAGGAAGAGAGTTGAAGATCTGAACTTTCGTCAAGCATGTGTACAGACTGCTATATTGTTGCCAGCACCGATACCCACCTTTCGCAGCTAGGTGGCCCAGTCGGAACCTTGGGCAACTGTACATAATACAATATTTCTTCTACCAAGGCAAACTGATCTAAAGTATTCTTTGGCAGTCTTTTAGTGGGAATCCTACCACCTTCTAAATACTGCGCAAGTTCTGCCCATACTGGTTCTACTCTCTGGCGATCTCTCATCTGGTCTCGGTTCAACCCAAGCCAGGTGGGTTCAGGCGATCGGACTACCACTCGAACTGGGCGTGATAACTGATCCGCAACAAAATTATCTTTACCTTTGAGATATTGTATATCATAATTGTACTCTCTCATTTCCAGAATACATCGGTTCATTCTGGGTGATTTAGTCCTGCGTTTGAAAATGCTGGTTAGTGGTTGGTGATCTGTGATCACTGTGAACCGTGTACCCCATTAGTAATGGTGATAATTTCGGCATGCAAGAACTATTGCTAGAGCCTCTTTATCGGTGGTTGAATAACGAGACTCGCAAGGGGTCAATTTTTTTAGAGAAATACCCGACTGGCTTATTAGTACCGTCAGCTTGTACTTGACTAAGGACTCCCCCAGTGTGGATGTTACTTGCATCCGTAGTAAGAATGAATGGCTGATCTACTTTAGCTCCAACTAAAACAGGGGCATTGGTAAGGCAAGATTTGAGATGTTCAAATGCTTTCTGACATTCGCCCGTCCAGTGAAAAGTGGTTCGTGATTTTGTCAAATTAGTGAGTGGTGTAGCGACGCGTGCGAACGATGGTACATGTTTTCAATAGAATCCGCACATTCCGAGAAATCGTCTCACTTCTTTCACAGTGGTGGGTGGCTTCATTTTTACTATGGCTTCTATATTCCTTGGATCTGGTTTACTACCTTCTGCCGAAATCTGGTGTCCCAAGAAAGTCACTTCTTTACATCCAAATTCACACTTACTGAGATTTAGTTTTACACCATTACTAGCAAGCAGTTCAAAAAGTTGTCTTAAACGATCTAATAGGGTAGGAAAACTGGGGGCCAATAAGATCAAGTCATGTAGGTAGTTTTTAACCCAACCTTTCTGTAGAAGAGGTGTTAGCAAATTGACCATTTGTCGTGAGAAGATTGCAGGACAGCAGTTAAGTCCAAAAGGAAGGCGACGAAAACGATAGAGAGCCACACCATCGCTGAAAGTCGTCAGATCTCGACTCATCGAATAAAATCTGAAAATACGCATCTCGCATGTCCAGCGTGACGTAATATTGATGACCAGCGGCTTGGTCCACTAATTCATCTAGCCGCGGATGCCGGTTTACATGGCGGTAATCGAGGCACATTCGTTTACTCCCATCGGGTTTATTAACCAAGACGATAGGTGATATCCAGGCTGCTGTGGATCTTTCAATGATCTCTCTATCCTCCATGTCCTTCAACATATCAGTGATAATTTGTTTTACCTGAACAGGATAGCGATACATTGGGCCTCGACTTGGCTGAGGATTTTCGACTTTAATATGAGCTGGAGGACCCTTGATCAGACCTAATTCCCCTTGGTCTAGGATAAATAGAGGGTCATACTTTAGAATTAATTCAGTTAGTTCTCTTCGCTGGTCATCAGTGAGTTGTTGCCATTTCTGTTCATCAATTAAAGCTTTCAGTTTCTGACTACGGGTACCCTTTTGCTCGACGTGATCATTCTCTGGTAGAAGGTCATTTCGTATTTTAGTGATGTTAATTTTGTCAGGGACTGGGCTGGTCACTCTCTCATACGAACCGATGATGGTACCTTTTCGCAACACTTTCACTTTTTTAGTGGGGTTAATGAGTGGAACGTAGATGTTTGCCTCGTTTACTTGGACCAAATAAGGGTGGCTATTATGACTCATTCTAGACTGTGGATAGATGATAAGATTAGTTGCTGGTTCCACTTTCACAGGTACGGACACAAATTTAGATTGGTAAGGGTCCAACTGTAAGGTCGAAAGGAGGTTAATCTGTGAGAAGGTTTGTTTCGGTTTAGATAATACTACGGGTTCATCTTTAACTCTCCTCACCTTGTTCCTCTGACGGCGGATATGGTTCACTACATAAGGTGCACCACCCCAGATCATAACTCTCTTCACTCCATCCCACATGAGTGTAGCTTGGCTCAACACATCACATCCCAGGAGAATGTCTGCACTAAGATAGGAGTTTGGTACTACCGGGACCCACTGCTTGTGTACTTTCTCATCACCGACCACTATTTCAGCTCGCAACATTCCTAATATTCTCAGAGGTGCGCCTGTGATTCCTTGTATGCGCGGCGGATTTCGACGTGTGTTCAGTTCTCCTCCGATCCGTTTAAATGCGGACTCCTTGATCAAAGTGTAACTACTACCGGTGTCCACGACAGCTTCTAACATCTTCCCATTTGTTATTACACTGATAGTGGGGGATGTTTGACCGCCGGCTAGTCATATCTGCTGAGCCGGTTCATGAGTTACTACCGGAGAGACGCCTTGAGCTGTGGTGTCGGGACTACGTCCAGGACACCCGCGTTCACCTCGCCGAGATCCGGGCCTGCGACAATCGAAACAGTGTCCAGGAGGGGGTTTTCGCCAACAATCTCTGAGATTGTGAGAGGTAGCTTGACAATGAGCACAGTATTTATCCCTATATACTTTAGGGTTATTAGGCCGACCTTTAACTGCTTGTGCCAGGTTAGACTTAAGCTCACGGATCTGGCGCTGTAGATCCTTTACTACTTCTTTCGGTCCGTCTGGATTCGAAAAGTTACTCTGTTTCGGTGAGGTAGAAGGCGATAGCTGGTTGTCTGACTCCCTATCTTTCATGCTTCTTTCAGAAGGTAACATATTAACCTGAGAGGTCTGACTCACTTCCAATAGTTGGCGTTCATTCTCTATTCGATCAATGAATTTTTTAAATGGGTATTCATCATCTAGGAAGCCTTCTAATTTACTCCTTGATGAAAGAGGCAATCCATACCACAATTTACGCTTGATTGTTTTGTCTCGGTTAGGGAATCTCTCTCCGGGAAATTTATGTTCAACGGCCGCATGTTTACAAATATAGCGGTGCGTAAAGGCCTGAGGTGATTCTATCCAATCGTAGCACGCTGAATCCACTTCCTGCCATGCCCGATCGATACTTACTTCAGTAGCAAATTCTGATCTAAGGATCGTCTTGAATGTTAGCCACGTGGTTACTCGTCTTTTAGTCTGGACGTTGTGAATGAACACTGCTAACTCCGAGCTCACTCGACTCTTCGCAATTTGTAAGCGCATTGCATCATCTTGGCTACACTGCTCTACCGCTTCAAAGAACATTTCCAGGCGAGCTGCCGAATCAGTACTCTGTAGTTGACTCAGTTCTAGTATTGGAACATAGCGTGGTTTTATGGGATTCACATTACCCATCATTGTTTGAAATCGATCTGGAGTCTGAGGACAGGCTGAACTCGGGAAAAACTGCTGCGCCTCAGTCTGATCATACTCATCGTCCTCCTTAATCTGAATTCCTACACCTTGCCAACTCATGGTGAAACGGAAGGAACACCTTTTACTACTATTAGCTATCTGATCCAGAGTACACACAGATCGTGTTGCCACTTTAGCACTCCACTGACTCGTTCATCAGAGAAAAAAGTTCTGGCTTTGGCTCCAGGGGCCCGATACTCTTTCAGATCCACGTCCGGGATAATATTCAATGACTGAGGTATTTGGCTGTGACCTACTAAGGAAACTCTTAACATTCTGCGAAATACTAACACTTTTAACTGTGGGAATATACTGATCAATTTTCGATTTTATCACTACTATGAAAAATTTTACCTTCCAGGAGTTCTCAATATAAGATCATGTGGGCCTCTAGCATGTTATTACCGATCTATCTAAATATCCCACCGATGTGCCACCAGTGTAAGGGCGCAAAATTTTGCGATGCCCTCTTAATAAAGAAGATTTATCTATCACACCGCATTAACACCAGTGTAACGGTTAGAATTTGACTGTACGTATTTATTTAGATTTTTACTGATTACTGATTACTACTGAGGAAGAAATCCTTGAATTTTCAAAGTCGGCCTCGTAAATTGATTACCATTAGGAAGAAATACCAACAGGTAGAGGTAGAATTAATTTGGTGTGCTGCCACCACCCAGCGATTGCCGGGAAAGAAGTTATTAGTCCCGTACAGTGAAAGATGGGACTCTGAGGCCTAGGAACAGTAATCAGGGTAGCGTGAGTAAATAAGAGTGCGTGAATTGTATAGATAGTAACATACCTTGTGGGCCACTCGATCTCACAATCAAGCTTCCCAGAGGAGTTTAGATCAAACACATAAGAAAAATTTAATTATCTATAATTTACTATCCTTAACTTACATAAAATAAAATTCACCTTCGAACTAGAAAAAGTAACTAGTACACAATTATACTACAGTCTCTGATTCCTCCAGAATAACTGGGAAAAAATAATGCTCTCTCCTCCACAGAGAATAAAACAAGCTGACTCACATATAACTGTACAAAACTAATTAATCGAGGGAACACTCCCACTGAAGATCCTTGGGCTTTTACACTCAACAAGATGTTGATACTACTGCACACAGATGAATTACTCGCCCGATACATAAAATACATACATTAAGAACACACATAACTCGACCTCTTAACCCAACACGAGGTACACAAGAAAAGAGAAAGAATAATTCAAAACTCTGGCGTGACTTACATAAACCACGGTCTCAAAAGGACTCGTAGTATTTTTCCCAGGCTCACAACTTGTCACCAAGGATTACTCTAGATTTAGTATATACACCTCTATTATCCATGGGTTTACACAATTTGACATATCCATGTACATGATCGGTTGCACAAGAATGATTTAATATATAAATTCATAGCGCTTGCAATACCCTATATGTTAGGAAAAAAAACATCAACACTACAAAACACACTCGCTTTTAACTAGAATATTTCACTTTAGGAGAAAAGGCTTTACTAAGTGGACCATACGAAAACATAACGACAACTATGCATAAAGAAATGAACTAAGTGGAACTGTGTAAGGGCTTTGGCAAGTAGGACTACGAGTCTTTTCGTAGACGGCAACCAGACTTCATGACGCCACACCGACAATCTGTGGATACATCCTTTCTCTGTGAAATATCAGCTCGAAGTGAGGGCCTGCGGCAAGGACGCTCCGGAAATTCCCGCGATGTTCTCTACAACCGATCTGGCTTCGACCTATTACTCTACAGTTTACTTACTATACAATCAACAAGGAACTTGCAACAAGGGATTTTCTCTCTCCTCTACTTAGACAAAATGACTTATGATGATTCAAATTTTGTGGCAGTAACATGGGTCTAACAGTTTTAACCGAAGCCTAAACTCACGCATTCACTTATTTCCATGCGTCGCCTTTGTCTGGCCTACGTGATCTGGCGACAGTGAAAAATAAATATATTTCGCGGCTCTGAATGACTATAATCAATAATCAGACTTTACCTAAGCTCATAGACATTATTATTTAGTACAATGAGATGATAATAACAAACTCAACTACAAAATTCTGAATTCAAAGTGCAAATACAACTTTCACGAATTTTAATCTCGAATTAACTTTCTTTGCCTCTTTATCAAAAACAGAACATGAATTTGCGCGTCCATCTCGCTCCACACGGTCTTACATGTTAATAATATTACTCTCCTGCTACACTTTAACTAAGATCAAGCCCAAAAAATGAATTTCAAGGCCCACTTCCCATACATTGCATCAGTCTAAACAGGGTCCAGAACTACACTTACACCACACTAAAACTAACTTATATTACACTTATGTCAACTTATATTATACTTATATTGCACTTAAAATTACGGCACTGCACAAGGAAAAAAATAAAGGAAATATTCTCGCATTCTTGTTCACCAGAAATTTCTCACTCCCTTGTTTCCTCAAGATAAGAAAGAAACTGAGTGAGGAGGGTGAAGATTTCTAGTGATAACATTTTTGCTGAAAATGGGCACACAGAGTATGATAAGTATGTATTTTCGAGCGAGGGAGAAGCCCTAGCAAGTCTCTTGTCAAGTAGTGGCATTTTCTCACATTGCCTATGAGAGGCCCGACCTGGCCAGGCCTGACCCGGCCCGGCCTGACCAGACCCGGCCCAACCGTAACGCTTTTGAGATGTTTATAACTCAAGGACCACAGGGCCGATCACTGCGTGGTTTGCACTGTATAATAGTCCACTTCATTAAGATTTGTCATTGACAGGTTTCATCACACCCAGGTGGTGCACGTGGCATGTGACATGCTCCAAGTGCAGCATGTCGAAAATATTCAAAAGAGGGGCAAAGGCCAGACAGTTTGCCGTAAAGGCATGAAACTTGTTAGGTAGATTGCCATTAATATACTCTAGGCATACTCGAGGTGTAAGGCGATATTTCAGTGCTTTCCGATTTAAATGGCCTTGTTCATACCTCGCTGACAACGGCGTTTTACTGGTCTCATATTCATCCTTTCCATATTTTGATATTTTTTCTCGTCAACCGGTACCAAGAATAAAATGTAAACATCATCGGTTTGAAGGAGAAATGATGTAATTAAACTGCCAAGGAAGAGATACTACAGAGCCTCCTGAGTCCATGAGCGTCACAGTCTACTCTTGTGTGCTTAGATGGCTTTCTACCTCCTCTTTCTTACTTGCCTATTTCAGCATCTGACACCCTGACAATTTCGTCTACTCGTATAAGCAGTTAGGTCAGTCATTGCTGTTGTATTGACCCAAGCTCATTTGAAGGTGAGCCCAATGAACTGCAGGCTGGGTACCCTTCTCCTGCACTTCAGAAGTCTCGTTTTAGGGGATAAGGAGGAAGTTCATGAACATTTATATAACCTCGCAGCGGAGCTACTTAGTTGTACTGGTGGCAGCATGTGTGGCCGTCTTACTTCAGCACCATTTCAATCATACAACGACATAAATAACAGGGCAGGGGATACGTAGATATAAAGGGAAAAACGCATAAAAAGAGGTACTACGGATAGAACTATGTTCACATTATATAAAGCTGTATAAACGAGTATAAAACAGTAGAGAACGAAATTTTCCATGAAGAAAAGGTGTTACAGAGAATCATAAGCCAACTCCAGTAGGGTAAACAGCTTCTTAAACAGAACAGAACACGGAAAAGAACCTCCTGTGTCCACGAAAATACAATAGAAAGCCTCCAAAGTCCATGAAAAAATAGTAAAGGCCATCTAAGTGCATAAAATGAAAGAAAAGCATTCGGGAGCCGAATGCCAATCGCCCGCCAGAATATTCTGTTAGCCGAGTCCAAGATTTTGGCCATACCTTGATACCCTGAAGGTTTCATGTTGATAGCTCAAGCTGTTCATGAGGTATAATGGTGCTAAAGGCAGGCGATAAACACTAGTTGAGCTTTAGCAGCCATTTTGGCGACCTTGACGTTGACCCCGAGTGTCCATTTTCAAACACGTCCAAGATTTTGCCTATATCTTCATACCTTGAAGGTTTCATGTTGATGGCACAGCCGTTCATGAGATATAATGGTTTAAAGGTGGGTGATAAAAACTAGTTGACATTTAGCAGCCATTTTGGCGACCGTGACGTTGACCCCGAGTCACCATTTTCGATCTTGGCCAAGATTTTGACCATATCTTGATACTCTGAAGGTTTCATTTTGATTGCTCAAGCCGTTCATGAGATATAATGGTCTAATGCAGAGAATATTAGGTACCAGTGTAATGATGAGAATCAGTCGCCAGCGAAAAGATCAGAACTATAGAGATTACGGGATATGGGGTAGCGTGATTTTATTGACAGTAAGTGAGCAGGTAGATATTAGTACCCTTTGTGGGCCACTCAATCTCGTCTGTACCACTCCTTAGAGGATAGCTCAATTTAAATTCGAAATGACTTAACCTAAGATTTACTAAGTATTAAGAACTCAAAGACAGATTACTCTTCGAACTGTGAATGAACAAAGCAGACAAAGTATAATCAGGATATATCTCCAGGAATATGAATCTTTACAACTAAATTAATATTCAAATGACACTGATACCTGTGGCTATAGTACACCCGCAGTTTCTGACAGATCCTTCGGGAAGAAATCTAAAAACATTACCACCAAAGAATGTTCTCTTAAGACTAAATATGCATAATAATTCAAAATTATATACAAATTAGACACAGTGTTCAAATGGACCAGCTGATATACACTTGGATTACTTGAACTAAGAAAAAGGGGGGGGGGATTTAGTGTGAACAGACGTTAGGCAGTGGCTAGAACGCTCGACCTCTGAACGATAGGGAGAGGAGCAGCATTCTTATTATTCAGTACAAGAGGGATCAGAGGAAATATCAATAATTTAACTCACTAACGTATATGAGGACTTACATTATACGAGTAAGAACCTGTGAACGATAGGGACAGGAGCAGCATTCTGGTGGTTTGGCGCTGCTCCGGAAATTGGCAAAAACTTTAACTGATTACCTTGCAATATTAATGTCTCTTCTAAGATTTCCAAAGAATAAGAAAAATACGTTTGCACTCGACGCACGTAGAGATATGACTTACGATATTTGAAATTTTTGTAATAGCCGTACAGGAACTTTAATGATAATGAAGCTAAAACAAATAAGAATCTGAACAATCTATCCCCATGCCGGTTTATGAGCTTACTTGACAACACGACGCCATAAACTTCGCACTTCACAAATGACTATTATCAGCAGTCATAACTCAGACAATTCCCAATTCACCACTACATAGTCCTAAAGGGGAGCACTGTTAACACTGGTGTAAACCTCTAGATCAGATTGTTAATTCCTACTAAAACTTCCGCGGTTATACGCCTAAACGGCTGGTCCACATGTATAAAAGTCAATCACATTCGTACCA
>JAGKTI010024443.1:0-14377 GCA_018397915.1 Birgus latro | reverse complement strand
TACATTCATGATACACAACAAAAGAAAACGTACTGTATGAAAAAAAAGGGATAACTCCTCGTAACACCATGGACAAAGCCAAAGTCATAAACGAAATTTTGTTTATTGGCAGCCATATGCATCTACAAAAACTTAATTCCCCCACCCCTCCACCCACCATGGAGCCCAACAAGGGGATGTCTTATGCAAGGGACGACACCACTGGCGACCCCAGAGGTAGCAGGAGAGTATACGCAGGTAACCACTGGGGGACCTGGGCGAGGGTGACTCCAGGACAATAGGAGCCACCAGGCCCCCCAGTGCCCACTTGACCCTAGCCAACGCATGACCAGCCGATTGACTTGGTCGGGCCCAACCAGGCCGCCTGTCTAGCCAGAATAAGGGACCAAAGAGGTGTATTGCTAGCTGCAGGGCACATCGTGCAGCATCGCTCAACCTCCAGGACTCCCGTCTCCCAGCATTACAGGACGCCACACAAGGCAAACACGTGGGGAGGCGACAGTCCTGCCCTAGATGGCAAATGGGCATGGACGAACATCACCAGCAGGCCTCCTCCACTGGTGAGGTAGGGGGTGCTTGGTCCACGAGACCGACAAATGCCAAACCCTACATAGGAAAGTATGCATCCAAAGTAGGTGGCACCGCCAACCATGCTTCAAACCCCACCACCACATCAAGGTACTCCCCACAGTGGGGGTAGGGAGTGGAGAAAGGGAGGTGGTGGAGGAGGGAGAGAGGACAGTGCAGCATCTTGCAGCGGAGCTGTGTCTGTTTACATGAATAATGGAATCAGAAACTTTGTTTCATGATAAAATCAGTGCCTTATTTTTTTTGAAAGTTTTCGCGTGTGTTATGATGAAAAAGTACATATCACAGGAAAAATAAAATGTTATAGTGGAGAGCATAGCGGAGTGGAGAAAGAGGGGATGTGAAGAAGGGAGGGAGGAGGAAATGCGGTGCGGCCCGCAACACCACTGTGTCTATTTACGTGAATAATGGAAGCAGAAATTTTGTTGCATGATGAAATCAGTGTCTGTTTTTATTTAAAGTTTTTTTTGTGTGCATATATTTATGATGATAAAGTACAAATCACAGGAAAAAAAATTTATAATAGTGGAAAATACTTTCGATTAAGGACAGTATGTGAATATTTTGTTTACAATATCTCCGTGTGTGTAATTCACCGGGTCGGTCAGGATCACATGATGGTCGTGATCGTCAGCTTTTACCCTTCCAGAAGGGAGCTGAGAGCTCATATAGTCCGATTTGAGGGCAAGGCTGTGACCTTCACACACGCACACACCCATCCCCTTGCTCAAGGAGGACAGTAACCACCCACTTCATCAGTGAAACTTTTCGCAACCTGAGCGAGGTGCGAACCCCTGTCTACCAGATGGCAAGTGAGAACATTACCATTGAGCCAGCGAGTGTGTGTGTGTGTGTGTGTGTGTGTGTGTGTGTGTAAGGTAGTGGTGTGGAGCGTTTGTGAGGTGGGCAGGCACCGGAGCCAGCCTGCCTCAAGGTTGTTGCTATGGTTACCGGACTCGCAGCAGCAATTATGCCACAGTGTTGAAAAATATGCACGGAAATAATGTTTGTGTGGACTGCGGTATTCTAGAAGTGTTATTATTGTGGAGGGCTAGTCTAGAGCCTTAGTTATATCACCGCACCTCTGCCATGCATACGGACACGGGCAAAAAGACAAAAAAAAATTGCCATCTTTTCCCACTCACTCACTCTCCCTGCACGCATTTCACAGACCATCTGAGGCAGTTAGCTTGATGTCAAACGCTTGGTGAGTATTATGACACCTAGTTTTTTATTTCTGGTTAAGTATTAGCTGCAATATGAAGGTTTAAAAATAGACAGTTTTCTCAGGAATGCCCGGCTGAGAGAAGGGTTGGCAAGGAGTATATGCCGGACATGATGGGTTAAAATGCAATTCAAATAAAAAAAAGTTACATCTTCAGTTGGCCCTTCAGGTAATCCTATCTCAGTCTGTCCAGATGCACAGTTAAATTCAGCCACAGACACTGTCCATCTTAACTCTTGCTTACCTTTTGATAACAGACACTCTGTTAACTGCTCTATTGATATTCGACTCATTTCTTCCTTAATAAAGCCATCAGATACTTTCGGGTCATTGTAATACTATCCCTCCTCGAGGACGCTGCCGGCAGAACAACCATCCGACATCGCCAAGATTGTATTTAAATCTAGTGATCTTCCCTCCTTTTATCATTGGGGGCACAGTCCTCCCTGTTAAAGAATTTGTTCCTTCCCCTCGTCACTGCACTTCTTGCTGGCTTTTTGATCATCCAGCCAAATAATGTAGATTGCAGGCTATCTGTCCCAACTGTTCACAGGCTGGACACTGCATCCACATCTACATCAACCTTTCAGTCCTGCCTAATCTGTGGGAGTCATCATACAGTCTCCTACTGAAAATGCCCTACTTATATTTTTGAAGTCGACGTGTCCCATATCCATTAGAAAACAGGGCTTACCCTTAGAGAAGCCTGTCGACATGCAAGTTGCTTGGGTCACTCCGCTGGCATCTCTTATGCACACGTGGCCCAACCTACTACTATGCCACAGGTCTCCAGCTCATCCAGTGTCCACTTCTGCAAATATCACCTGTTCTTTTGCAGCTCTTGCATCTTTTCCTGATTCCTCTTTCTCTTCTCACTTTTGTTAGTCCTGCTTCCCCTACCCCAATTCCTTGCCATTCAGAATGCTCTCGTTCTTCCCAAGCTAGTAAGCATAAACTGCCATTGTGTCTTCTCCATCTCATATTCCTGATCTCTCTCTCCCTCCCTCCATTGTCCAGCCCATCCAGTGCTCCCCCTACTCCATAAAACGATGCCATAATGCTCTATCACCAGTTCCCATTCAGCCTTTGTCTTCTCCTATGGAAGCAGAATCCCTGCATAGTATCCTTAACTACCTTCACCATCTCTCTTCCTTGCCTACCCTTGTCCCTGAGGAAATACATTCCTCCCTTCCCCATTCCCTCGTACTCCCATTTCTCCTACCTCTCCCGAGCCTCCCCCTCCCATTCCTTCTACCTCTCCCATTCCTTCTACCTCTCCTGCACCCCCTCTGTTTCTGTCTCTCTCTATCCAGCCACTTGGCTCCTGTATGATCCCTATGTCCTCCCTATCTTCCTCGATCGCTTCCGTTCTTGATTTACGTATGTCTCCTGGATACTCTCTCCCACAACACTGTAAACAATCTTTCCACTCCTCTCACACTTGATTCCATTGTCATGGCAGTTCTTTAACCCGCCGAGTCCCATCGACGTACGGTGTACGTCACAACTTTTTTCCGTGGACAGATCCAACGACGTACAACGTACGTCACGCAGTTGCAAGGCCCATTGTGTGCACATTTTTCATCATTCGCAGGTGATTTTTGGTAGGCATATGTGGGAGACCTTCCTCTACCTGCTGTCAAGCAGGGATACTGCCTGGCCCCTCCTAACGACCCCTTCCCCTCCTCCCCTCCACACTGGGCAATTCACCTGTTAGCAGTAAGCTGGCCAGTAAAGGTATGTTGCCCCACGGTCTCTCTAATGACGAAATTCACTATGAAAGTGATTCCTGAGGTGGAGGACAAAGAAACAAAGAAGCTAGAGGTAGAAACAAACAGAAGTGATGAGGTGGTAATATCGTAAAGGAAGGTGCCATATACTGGGGTTTTGGGTAAGTGAACAATGCTTATAAACGCCTATATTATCGTGTGAAAACCATTATAGACTTTTACTACACATAAATTCGTACCAAATAAATGAAATAAATACGTAATTCAAAGTGGCTTGAATTAGTCAATCCTTCCATAGTTCGGTTTCTTAGCCAGGTACCCTGAAAAAGAAGGAAAACGTAAGGTTGAGTGACACCTGTATCAACATTTTTTTTTTATCTCAGGATCGCGATTTCACTATGAATTTTCGATGTTTCTCACCAAAAGCGAAGGTTTCAGCCAAAAAACAAAAAGTCGAAAATCGGTCGGGATTTTGGGGTAGGCTGCGTAAAAAACCGGTCGGGACTCGGCGGGTTAATGAAATTATAGAAGCTTCCATAACCATTGTACCGATCTTCGTTTTCTTATTTCCTCCCATAATCCTCCTCTTTTCTCCCTTCAAGAAGCCTCTCCATACTTTCCCAGTTCCTATTCCTGGCTATACATTTCTTGGGTTCCCTCCTTCATATGACACTACCCTCCTTATTTGCAGTGATGTCCTTCATTCCCTGCCTTCTCAGACTCTTCTTGGTGTCTTCCTATGAGGACGGTTATTAGAACAGTTTCTTCTCACAATCTTTTTGTCCTACTCACTTTGACCTCTGTAGTCGTTTCCTCTCTTGTTTGGCTCTGTCTCTTTGCTCGCCTTCAATTTCCCTCAATTTTCATTGGTCAGTATCAGAAGACAGTTTTTTTAGTGATCACTTCCTGGTCAAACGCTCTCTTCCCTCTTACTGTCCTCTTCCTCGTGTCCCCCGTTAGCGGTTCGATGCTGTTGACTGGGAGTTTAAATCTTCCCTTACAGTGAAGAATCCTCTTCCTTTCTCTTTTTCGTCTCCACATTTTGTCCTTCTTCCTTGTTCTGGTTTTAATGTAGTGCCGTAATTTTAAGTGTAAACTAAGTGTAGTATAAGTTAGTATAAGTGTAGTATAAATTAGAATAAGTGTAATATAGGTGTAACCTTGAAAACCTAAATATTCTTACCTGCGCGATGCAGTGTCTAGCCTTTAAGTTCCATATTCAAATATAGTCTCTGTTAATATTCATAGTGAGTGTATAACTCTATTATTGATGGAACTGAACTGAGCAACTATATGAATATGATTGACTTTGCACATATGAGCCAGCCAGTTCTCACCAGTTATGCATAACATCGTAGCCTTAGACAGAGTTTAATTATCGCAAGTGTCTGTCTACGTACCCTAACCCAGGGATTTATATATCAGCGTTAATAGTATTCCCCCTTTTGAACTACATAGTAGTGAATTGAAGCTTATCTTAGCTCTAATTGCTGAAAATAGTTATTTGTATTCAAGAAATTTGTATTATTAGCCTTGTGTCGCAAGTTACTGTACGGCCATAACATGAGCATAGCAATAGCATGTACAAATTCTCGTTCATCTCGGTTTCGATGTAATTATAGTCCGCGTACGCTTGTCACAAAAATTTTAAGCATCGTAAGTCAATCCTCCGTGTGGGTCGAGCGTAAGAGTATTTTTCTTAATCCTTGGAAGTTTTTGTAAAGACACTAATGTTGCAGAGTAATCAAAGTCATAGCCAATTCCTGAATAGAAGTTTATAAATGGTTGCGAGTAGCACATCGCGTCGTCACTCGCACGCCGTTCATTTGCTGTTGGAGGTAGGTTAGTGCTCGCGTGCTAAATTCTCCCCCCCCCCTTCTCTACCCCTTATGTTCCTGTAATGTAAAGTCTCTCATGCATTAATAAGTTAACTTGTTGATTTTCTCCTCCCCCCCTTAATTCCTTTTGTATCGTCGTCACTCCCACGCCATTCTTCTGCTGTTACAGATTGTTGCTGCCACTTCATATCGTTGCAAGACGAGTGTGTGAATCCGCTCGGCTCGCATTAACTGCCTAACGCCCATTTACACTAAAATTCCCCCTCTCTTAGTTTACGTGATCCAAGTGCGAATTGGCTGGTCCACTAGAATATTTTGTATACTGTGTTTAGCTAGACAGGATTTTGAGCCTACGTGTATTTAGCCCTAAGAGAATATTGAATATTATTCCCCTTCGAGTATTGATCCTTTTGCATAGTTCCTTTTAAATATTGTGTCAATTTATGTATGATCCTTGAGTTAATTTATATATTCAGGCTTAAGAGAATATTCTGTAGTGGTACTGTCTCACTGCTTCTTCCCGATGAGTCCGTCCGAGACCGCGGGATTGCTGGGTTCACTTATGTCAGTATCATCTTGAATATTGGTTTTAATGTGTGAAGACTCATATTCCCGGAGGTGACGAAACCTAGAGTATCAGTGCCATTTTGAGTGTTGATTCAGTGGTGAGGATTATTGTATTCGTGGATGATAATATCATTCTGAGTATTTTATTCATATTAGTGTATGATAATCTCATTCTAAGTATTTATTTCATTGAAAAGATTCATACTCATGTGTGTCCGTGTCTTCTGAATGCTGGTGAAGACCCATACTCTTAAAATTATTTATCCTAATTATACTTAGTCTGCCTAGTGATATTCTCAGTGCGATGAGTAAGTTATCTTTCAGTTCCTGTTCATTCACAGTCCGAAAAGAAATCTTTTCTTTTGCTCTTGTTATTTTGTTGTTTTTTGTGTTTTTATTATTTAGTAAATATTACGTTAATTAAGTCTCTTTGAGTCTGAGTCATGCCATCCTCTAAGGAGAATTAATCGTGAGATTGAGTGGCCCGCAAGGTGTGCTAATATCTTCTTACTCACACACTCTTTTATAAGATCACGCTACCCTATTTCTCTTAATCTCAGATGCATCAAAATTCCTAATCACATTTCCCTATGGAATAAATTCCCAGTATTACGCTTGGTGGTGGCAGTGTATTCTCTAAGTATGACCATTACGATGAGTAACAATTCAGAGCCCTACTCTGGTGATTGCTAATACTCCATCATCACACGAGTGTTAAAAATTCCCGTTATTACACTGGTGGCTAAAGCGTTGGAATAAGATATTGTTGTGGAATAAGATCTTACTGTGTAGTATTGTCACAGCGATGAATGAATCGAGATAGAATCCTTCAGTAACAGTACACTAGAGGCCCGCTTACTCTCGCGATATTTCTAGAATTAATGATCTTTAAGCTCCTGGATGATTAGCAAAATTATTCTTCACCGATAATAGAGTGAATATCGACTGTTGTGTTCTGGCAGTAGTGGACCATTATAGCCGATTCGTTAGGCTCTTCCCCCTCAAAATAAAACAATCCACGCACATCACAAACTCGGGCAGTATGTGGCAAACTATGGCACACCTCGCAGTATCATCTTGGACAATGGAGGCGAATTCGAATCAGGCAGTTGGAGTTGGAACCCTTGTGTGGATTGGGAGGAGAGCTATTTGTCGCACCGCTGCCCAGGTGTCGTTACGGTATTTCTCGGGAATATATTCTCCCGTATTTAATAGTGAATGGTAACGTGGTAAAATCCGCCTCGACACTGGCAACGCGCGACATGGGGGACTTCACTAACACGCCACTACACACATGTACTTAGAACTGGGAACTGGAAGAAGTGAAAAAATAATATGGCTTTTCTAGGCTTTAATTACAAAATAGTATTTACAAAAATCTACAAATAACTCTGAGGTAATTCCCACCTCATTTCACTTCACGTGCAAATGTGCCAAAAAACCGCACATACACGTCTACTCTTAAGTCACTTGAATACTAACACTATTTTAATAAAGCAAAGCCAGTCTTGTAAAAAATCACTAGTGCTGTTATATATATAGCACTCTTTACTCACTCATATATATGAANTTAAAATCTTAACTCCTTCCGTTTCTAACTAGGAGTCCTTGTACTAGTCCCAGACGACAGACAAATAAAATAGCACTGCTAGTCGGTTGTACCCGCGGTTACACAAGCATGTACTTTTTCACTTACTACCAGTAGTGCTCCATTGCTGACTCCTGGAACTTTACTTCTCGGCTATACAGCGACGTCTCTGCACCAGGCTACGTCGGGCTGCGTCACCTGCCTCACCGTTCACTAGGGCTCTCCTCCAGGCTCTAGTCTGAACTGAACTCTCTAGCCCCGTCTGGCCTCAGAAAGTTGCCGATGTTCGCTAGCGGGCATGGGTTGCGAGGTGGGTGATGACTTCACCCACTCATCCAACGCCGTCACCCACATCTCACCCGCTTCACCCGTTGCCGAGCCGGACCAGATCTGCAGACTCAGCGCACGCTCCCACGATCGGATAACGCCCAACCAGCAGTCTTGTGCATAAACAAATTGACCAACACCACCTGCACCACTTCTCTCTCTCTATCTCTTCCTCCTCCTTCCTCCAGTTATCTCTTTCTCTCAACCTCTCTTCCTTATTCCATCTCCCTATTGCCCACAGCTGTACACAGAATCCATCGAACCCCTACTCTTTCCCCCCTGTCCGCGTTTCATCCTAAACTCACGTCCGGCAGGCAGTGTCACCTGCACACCTGTAACAGCTGCGTGTCCTCTTACACCTGCCCGAGGGGATGCATGTCGGCTTCCCGACATATTACGCCTGGTGCATATCAGGGACTTGGCGTGAAATGGGACGGTCCGTGTCGTGTGGTGGAGGTGGTGATGGACGGGCGTGCGGGCATGGTGGAAGATGTGTTCATGGGGAGAGAGATGCAGGGAGCCACAGGACAGGTGAAGCCCTGGTTATGCTACGTATTTGTTGGACGGTTTCTCGTCCCTCAAATACGCAGGTTACAGCGGGTTCCTATTCAAGACAGGGTCGGCAATTCTAAGGAAAGGACTGGACACAAAAACAAGGCAGTAAATTGTTATACACATGTATTACAGATGTCTTCCCAAAAACAAAACATACATCAATAGATATACTAGATGCTGGGCTGACCGGAAGCGGGTTAACACAAGGTTTTACTTGACTGGAAATCTGTCTCTATACTGGCTTAGGGAAAGTATGGTAATATTTACCCAACATTTATGACACTTAGATATCAGGACACAGGAAAGCACTTGCTACAATTTCCCAGTCTAGTATAGCACTGGACGGCACCGATACAGACACAATTACGTTAACACCTGGTGTTGATAGACACTCACCTGGCCGGAAGCCTACCTCGAATGGAGTCTGCCGTGCTACGATACACTGTGAGGGGGGACTGAGCTGTTTTAGGGAGACACTTGGAGATGACTATCGTATCGTGACTTACGTGCCTGAACACTGGGGTGGGAGGAGGTTTAATGCACGGGGGGGGGGGAGAGGCACGTTTGGTATAAGAATTTCTTTTACTCGTCACCGTGGTGTTTCACTTGCGTGCTTGTGCACTGGGGAGGGAGAACTAATAATGAACAAGGGAATGGCACGATCGATATGATAATATTGTTCTGTTGGTCACTGTGGTGTTTCGTTCACTGGGAGATGCACGGGACTCCACTCGTGATATATGCTAGGCCAGAAATACTAGTGGGCTCGTCCAATCTTATACTCTGGGCTCCTGGTCACTTTACCACTAGAATACACTATAAGGAATCACTTGCGTGGTATACACTAACGTACACATACGTCTGGGTTTAGAAAGCACACACTGTTAAAGTCCACTTGCTTCACTATCACTGGTGGGCAGCAGGTCGATTCCTCCATCTGGAGGAGTGACAGAGTGACACACCCTGGGTGGGGCCCCACACGTAGTCGTGGGGCTAAGGGCTCGGCCCGAAGAGAGCCAGGAGACGGGTCCGACGTCGAGTCTGAGAGAGGCTCGGAGTGGTTCCACCAACAGGTAAGTTGCGCCCTGGTGTTCGGGACAACTCACGGGGTGACTAGGGAACCAGGGCACTGGAACCCGGGGTGGCTGGACTGCAGCAAAGGCTGGAGGGTGGCGGCGCCGTCAGGGTCTCCACACGTGAACCTCGGGCTGGGGTGGTAGTGGACCGGTCTGGGCGGCGTCGGCTGCCATGTCTGCTGGGGCTCCGCCTCGGCTGCTGATGCTTACACTGGTGGAGTTGCAGGGAACCAAGACCTCGGGTGAGGCCTTGCCATGGCTCGGGGGAAGGGTCCTCTCTGGCTGCAGGATTTCCTGTGGGAGAGAAGTGGACTGTGACCTGCTCAACCTCCGGCCTGATGTGACTCGTGGCCGACGTCTTGACAGCACAGGGGACTACAGCTTCCATGCGGCTAATGGCCTGGTCTACGGCCGGACGTGACGAATGGCCAACGTCATGGTGACACAGGGGGTTGTAACTCTGGTGTGGCTAAGGGCCTGAACTGTGGAGTGAAGAGGACTACAGTTGCAGCAGAGGGATGGACAATGGCCGATCCTGCCTCGTACCCAGCAGGCTTGTAGCCGATACTGTGGTGCCACTCTGGGGGGAACTACTACAGGAGACGGACGACTTATGGCCTGCCCGGCCCGACCAATACGACTTATGGCCTGTATTGCGGCCCTGCAGCGGGGATGCAGCTGGGGAATGGACAGGCCGGTTCTGCCCCGTACCTGGTATGACTGTCGCCAATACAGCGGTGGTGCGTGGAGTTGCAAACTCCACCCCTTACCTGGCGAGTGGAATTTCGGCTGGAGACTAGGTGCAGCCGACTGTTACCTTCCCGGGGTGTCGGCTGGGAGTAAGAGGGGTGCCGGGGAGGGATACAGGTGCGCCGTTCCTGTTCCGAGCCGCTCAGTGTTAGCGGCGGACCCCCGGTAGTACTTGGGGGGTTGGGGGTGCTGGTGTCATCTGCACCGGCCGTCGCGACATCTGTGGCCTTTACTTCTAATTTCTGTATTTCAGCCCTGTTGTGGAGGAGAAGAGTGGCTCTTGGAACCCCTGGAAAAAGCTTTCGAACCTAATCCGATGGATGAATAACCACCGCCTCATGAGAGGCATCCTCCCCGGAGACTTATTGAATAATGTTGTGTTTTGAAGCTGGTTATGGCTATATTAAGTTAAGTGATGGTTAGGGAAATGTGTGCTCTCGGACTTTCTGACTATTGACTGTGTTAGTTCAAAGGGTTTAATCTTGTCTGGAGTTCATCGGAGTTTGTGTCATGGGCGCAGCCCAGTTCAGTGGGAAAATTATGTTGCTTTAATTCGAGGGAAAACTGCAGAACTCCCTCAACTTACAGTCAGCAAGGTCTAGGGTGTAACAGTGACTTCAGGACCTGACAAGCGCTCGTCAGTTATTAGGTGGAGAGCTGGGAAGCGTAAGAATGAATGGATAGAGCATGAATGCGATAGTAGGTCGTATGTATGGGAAGCGCCCCTGGGATGATCCTGGCAGCAAGAGTACGGGTCAGTCCAGGTGAGATGATCATGTTACCACCCAGGCAGGAGGTTGGCTGGAGCACATCTTCCCGCTGTATTTCGAAAGTTTGTTGGTGACAGAGAAGCGACCCCCTGGGGTACACAATTTTATTTATGGACTGACAGGTGCCACTTATGGGAGGAAGAGTCAGTGAAATCATTATCTCATTCTGGAGTTCATAGAGATATTCACAGTCAAATCTGGTAGGTGCATCCTGTCCACACACACATCTCTAAGAAATGTAGATGAATGAATTGAATGTTGACTTCCGATGTTAAAATTATTTTTTTCCCGGAGGATGGACCTGTGTATTGCTGTAATTTTAAGTGTAATCTAAGTGTAGTGTAAGTTAGTATAAGTGTAGTATAAGTTAGAATAAGTGTAATGTAAATGTAACCTTGAAAAACCTAAATATTTTCATCTGCGCAATCCAGTGTCTAGCCATTAAGTTCCATATTCAAATTTAGTCTCTGTTAATATTCATAGTGTGAGTATAACTCTACTACTGATGGAGCTAAATCGAGCAACTATATGAATATGATTGACTGTACATATGGGCCAGCCAGTTCTCACCAGTTTTGCATAACATCATAACCTTGGACAGAGTTTAATTATCGTGTCTGTCTACGTACCCTAACCCAGGGACTTATATATCAGCGTTACTAGTATTCCCCCTTTGAACTATGTAGTAGTGAATTGAAGCTTATCTTAGTTCTAATAGCTGATAATAGTTATTTGTAATCACAAAATTTGTATTATTGGCCTTGTGTCGCAAGTTACTGTAGGGCCATAAAACGAGCATAGCAATAGCAAGTACAAATTCTCATTCATCTCGGCTTCGATGTAATTATAGTCCCCGTACGCTTATCACAAAAATTTTAAGCATCGTAAGTCAATCCTCCGTGTGGGTCGAGTGTAAGCGTATTTTTCGTAATCCTTGGAAATTTTTGTAAAGACATCAATGTTGCAGAGTTATCAGTCAAAGTCATAGCCAGTTCTCGAATAGAAGTTTATAAAAGATTGCGAGTAGCACATCGCGTCGTCACTCCCACGCCGTTCTTCTGCTGTTCCAAGCTAGTGCTCACGTGCTAAATTCTCCTTCCCCCCCCTTCTCTACCCCATTTGTTCATGTAATGAAAATTCTCCTATGCATTAACAAGTTAACTTGTTGATATCCTCCTCCCTCCCTCAAATTCCTTTTGTATCGTCGTCACTCCCACGCCATTCTTCCTCTGTTACAGATTGTCACTGCCCCTTCATATCGTTGCAAGACGAGTGTGTGAAGCTGCTCGGCTCGCATTAACTACCTAATGCCCATTTACACTAAAATTCCCCCTCTCTTAGTTCACGTGATCAGAGCGCGAATTGGCTGGTCCACTAGAATATTCCATCCTTTCGTATACTGTGTTTAACTAGACAGGATTTTGAGCTTACGTGTATTCAGCTCTAAAAGAATATTGAATATTGATCCCCTTCGAGTATTGATCCTTTAATATAGTTGCTTTTGAATATTGTGTCAATTTATGTATGATCCTTGAGTTAATTTGTATGTTCATGCTTGAGAATATTCTGTGGTGGTAATATCTCAGTGCAATCCCGTGGTCCGTCCGCGACCGCGGGATTGCTGGGTTCACGTATGTCAGTATCATTTTGAATATTGGTTTTGTTATGCCACGTATTTGAGGGTCGACCACTCGTCCCTTATACACGTAGGCATGAGGTAAACTTATTACCTGTCGCATTTCTAAGGGGCGACTTCTCATCCCGTCAAATATGCAGACTCACATCAGGTTCTTTTTCAAGACTGGGTCAGCATTTCTGAGGAAAGGACTGGGCACAAAAACAAGGCAGTGAACTGTTTACACAAATGTATTACAAATATCTTCCCAGAGACAAATATTACAACACTAGATACAATAGTTTCTGGGTTGGCCGGAGATGGGTTAGTGCAAGGTTTTACTGAATTACAATCTGTCTCTATACCGGCTCAGGTAAAGTATGGTAGAATACACCCAGTATTTACGGCACTTCTATTACACTTATATCTTGGACACAGAAATACATTTGTTACAATTTCCCACTATAGTATAGCACTGGACGGCACTGATACATGGCTTAAATTATGTTAACCCTATGTCGATAGATACAAATTTGGTTGGCGGTCCATCATGAAGGGAGCCGGCCGCGCTGTCATGCACTGAGAGCGGGGACGGAGTGTTTAGGGAAACACTCGGAGATGGATAAACACACACTGACTAACGTGCCTTTACAGTGGGGAGGGGGAGACTTAATAAACAAGGGGCGGCACGATCACTTTATAGGTGTCGTTTCCAGAGGACACTGTGTGGGTAATTTCACGAACACTGGCGTGCATTTACACTGGGGTGGAAGAGAATTAACAATCATCAAGGGGATGGCACGATCGATACAATATAGTTTTTCTGTTTGGCCACAGTGGCGTTTCATTCACTTGGGGGGGGTGAGTGACATTACACAATCGGTGGCACACTGGGCTCTGTTCGTAATATACCATAGACCAAGATCACTCGTGGCCTCGTCCAATCTTATACTCTGGGCTTTTCTGGTCACTTAACCCTTAAACCACAGGGTTGTCGGAGGCGCGCTGTGCCCATCCCGCGGGGATATTCGTGCTCCGACTGACTTTTTAAAAATATTTGCCAAAAATCAGTTATTAGTCCTAGAATATTATAACATATGCATATGGCACATACCTTCAGCTTTCTCCTGGGATGTTTTTTTAGCACTTGTCGACGTAGGACTTGTGGAGACTTCTGAAGTTGGGTAACTAAGTCTCCACTTTACGCTTCCCGACTTCCCGTAATATGAATACCACTGCCAGATATTAACACTAGAAACACTATTCAATGATTTCCAAGTAGTTTGGAATCCATACTAAAAAAAAAAAAAAACACTGTGAAAGCAATGTAAAATTCGAGCGCGTATGAGCCTCCCACTCGCGCTAATTCGCAGCTGGTATTCTGTCATTTCTTACTCATATACACACTCACACTTTATTATTTCTAGTACTTTATTACACTTATATATATCTACAGTCCTTTACTGCTTCCCACATGATGTTTAGTAGGGGCAGAGGTCACAGGGTCTTTTATAATGGGCACAAAAGGGGCAGAAATGGAGGGGCGCAACTGCGACGTGATTTCACCATGAAGGACGAGAGCGAACTGAATGGACAATACGTATCTCGGTAGCCAAGAGTTGAAAATGTCAGCTGCTAATGTATATGCTAAGAAATAAGTCGTAGGAAAGCTAGACAATACATAATAAATTAGGCTTCTCCCTTCCTTTCTTATATACATTTATATTATGAGAGTAGCTCATACGACA
>JAGKTI010024442.1:0-14377 GCA_018397915.1 Birgus latro | reverse complement strand
ACTTATCCTTCTGCAATCAATACTTTCTGAAATTTGAGTTTTCGATACAGACAGACACAGATACATTTCGTAAAATATTAATGACCATCGACTTCGTCTACCTGGCTAAGTAAAATCATCATCATCATCATCATCTCTCTCCCAAGTAAAATCAATGCAGTGCGTGCTTTTTACTTAATTTTTGCTTCTTCAGACGATTTCCTTCCACTTTGTAAAACCCGGAGTAGTAAAGGGATTAATGAAGACGTTATCTAACCCATCCAGTTCTAAGACTCTCCTAAGCTCAATAGAATCGCATGCAGATGACAAAAATAAACTGAAAAACACGTCGTTGGAGTGAAAGGGTTAATAAATGAGGCAATTAAAAATCTTTAACTGTTTAAGGACGTGGTTAATAAGGAATTATACACCTTACTTCTCCAAGATGATTTTGCTTACTTTTTTCTTCTTCTAGTTCTTCTTGTTTTTGTTGTTACCCAAGGCTCATTTGAAACGCGAACACAGTGGATTCAGGATTAAGTTGCCCTTTTGCAGTCTGTCATCCTCCTTTCAGTGGATAGACAAGTAGCTGAGAGAAGTGTGTATAGCCAGGCAGTAGAGCCGCCTGTTACATCGGTGCCACTACCTGAAGGCGTCCCTCTCCAGCACCTCATTCAGTTTGGGGTAGATATCCGTTCTCAAAGAATTAACTTGTTCAGTACGATGAGGGAGTTTGTTTTCTACGACATGCCATTTCTAGACATCCCTATTCCCGAAAAGATGATAGCGAGCCGCAGGATGAGGGCAATTCAGCCTGCGGAGCACTGGGATTATGTTTCAAATGTGCCTGGGATTGCATCACCAACACCATCACCACCACCACGACCAACAACAACAACAACAACAACAACAACATCAGCTACAATGACAACAATAGCAGTCATTTCATCCAGGTTATTGATAGATTATTTGAACTCGTGGGGTTAGTCACAGCCGTCATTAACCCCTTCAGTCGGGTGACGTCATTTAAATTTAGTCCTGCTACCTCCAGAAGGGTGATGGTAAGACAGCCTTCATGTGGTGGCACCGATATAACTGCACAACTCCGATACATGGTAAAATACGCATCCCTCAACTCCCTGTCCCGCCAAAAGAGGATAGTGGGCTGTAGTAAAGGTCAGCATCAACCCGCAGTCCACCGGGTTCACGTCCAGATGAGCCTGGGGTTGCAACTACCACCTCCAGACGGTTGTATTCACCTTCCAAATGATGCTTAGCAGAAAACGGGTTAATGAAGGCTATATCTAACCCCTCTAGTTTGAAAAGTCTCTTACGCTGAATAAAATCGCATAAAATAGCAGGAATAAAACAAAACTATGTCAGTGTAGTGAAGGCGTTAACACTATTACTGCTCCCAAACTGAATAAAATTGTCTTGTAATGGTGATAACTAAACTAAAAATAAATAAATAAATAAATAAACTTGTCATTGAACTAAAAGGGCTAGTATTTTAACGAGATCACTCAGTCCATCAAGGGTCGTACTGTTAGTCGTTTGGGAGATTCCCTAATGTCTCCTCCCTAGCGATTTATTCTGTGCACTTTAAGTATTCTCTTGTATATAACTGATATACACTATATCGTCATTATAGCAATAAAAACAAGATGGAAAAAAATTTTAAAATGTAATAGGCAAAAAAAAATAATCGTAACCGGAACGGTGATACGAACACTCCAGTGGGAAGCGGTGGCTCAATCGGTAGAGAGGTGGCCTGCAGCCCTACCGGACCCAGGTTCAAATCCCAGCTGGGGCACGGAACAGTTTAAGGATTTGAATTTCATTAAATCAGACTTTACTGATCTACCAGAAGACCAGCCGACATGTCGTAAAAATACCCTTAATACCAATACACCAGATCTGTATGAGACAGCCCTAGCATGTATTGAATATGGACAGTGGGTGTTAGAGTCGAACTGGTGAGATGTAAAGGTGGATGGTATGTAGGAGGGCTACTGGGCCTTGATAGCAGGCTGTGAAGCTTCTGCCCAGAGTCGGACACATAAAAAAAAAAAATCTAGGCCTGTATTCTCGTCGGTTAGGGAAGGTCTGTAACACCTCATCCTAAGCGATTTAGTTTTCGATATGGGTTGGTTAATATCCTTTTGTATGCCATACAAAGTATAGCGATATTGAAAGGTTTTATGCAACACAGATGAGGACAGTAAGACAATATGCAATGTAAATGAATTAGGAAAAGGTGTTAAGCATTTTCTTCAACTGACAAGAATTCCAGCCCAAAGAGCAAGGTTAACCCGTCAAGTCCCGGGCGATTTTCAACCTCTGACCCCGCCCCAATCCTGACCAATTTCAGAAATTTTCTTTTTTGGCTCAAATCTCCACTTGTGATGAGAAACATCGAAAATTCATAGAGAAAGCACCCTCCTGAGCTTATAAGTGTTGCTACAGGTGACACTCAGCCTTACCTTTTTGTTCTCTCTCAGGGTACCTGGCTTCAAAGAAAACGAACTATGGGAGGGTTAACTATTTCAAGCCACTTTAAATTTACGTATTTATTTTACTGGTACGAATTTATGTGTAGTACAAGACTATTGGTTTTCACACAATAATATAGGCAATATAAGCCTTGTTCACCCACAAAACACACCAACATATGGCACCTTCCTTTACGACATTACCATCTCATCACTTCTGTTCTTCCTCTAGCTTGTTTATTTCTTTGTCCTCCACCTCAGGAATCACTTTCATCGTGAATTTCGTCATTGGAGAGACGGTGGTGCGACATGTCTTTACTGGCCAGGTCACTGCTAACAGGTGAATTGCCGAGTGTTGGGGGGGAGGGGGGTCAGGTGGAGCCAGGCAGCATCCCTGCTTGACAGCAGGTAGAGGAAGGACTCCCACACATGCCTACCAAAAAGCACCCGTGAAACTTGAAAAATCTGCAAATGACTGTCGTTGCAATTGCATAACATATGGGTACGTCATCGGGTGTCACCATGACAAAACGTTGCGACATACCCACAAGTCGTCGGGATGCCTCGGGTTAATCACGTACCACCCCTCCGACAGACAGAGGGTAAATGAGGTTAGGAGGAAGAGAGAAGGGTTTATATGCTTCCAACAGCAGAATGGGAGTAGTGAAGCTTCAAGAATGGCAGAACAAAGACAGAAAGGACACATAAAATACCGTCTCTTTGGACCCAGCAATGCGTGATTATTTTAACTTAATGATCTCTAACCCTCTTCACTCATTTGGTGGCCAAGTGTAGTCAGATTGGTAGTTTAGACCTGACTTGTAACCAATGAGTTTGGTACCTTATCACTATCGAATTTCACGCAACACAATGTTCTGGAAGTGGCCCATCTTTCCTTGGGTGAATACAAACAGATTACAACGATTCTGTTTCAAATAGAAGACACCTGAGCCCGTACTGTAGTCAGTTAAAGAAGAACACTAACACCCTTTCCTAAATAACATATTTTGCTTATTAAAGCTTACTGCCCTTCTCCGTGTTCTGTAAATCGATCTAATATCGCCACACTGTGCATAGATAACATGCAAAACAATATTAATGATGTATATAAAAA
This sequence comes from Birgus latro, assembly GCA_018397915.1. Lineage (NCBI taxonomy): Eukaryota > Metazoa > Arthropoda > Malacostraca > Decapoda > Coenobitidae > Birgus > Birgus latro. The sequence goes on along the minus strand of JAGKTI010024442.1, from coordinate 10,792 downwards.
ATTAATATTGCACATTTCTCTAGGGGAAGACTAAGACTCAGCATAGACTATGTTGACTGCCTGCCTTCATGCCCATCATGTAGTCGATACACTTTAGCCAAAGTCTTCTTCCTTTTGCATCAGCATCGTCATCCGACATCCCTTGGGCCATATGGACTACTGTATTGCTTTTTTGGAGATCCTATTCTAAGTGACTTGAGAGATTTCGTAACACCTCTTTGTTAGCGACTTATTATGCACGTTACATCTCGATGTTCTCTTCAATATCAAAAGACGTAAATAATCCACAAAAGTATATTAAGGGTTAGCATGCAAAGCTAGAAAGAACTCAGCGAGCAAATTGTCAGTAAAATATATGATTTATAAACCAACCAACGCCCATCGTAGTTGGCGGAGGTAATTAAATCTACGGTCCTAATCTGTCCCCGTTATACAATCCCAGAGAAGGCATACCTTTACCGACGTCAATAAAATTTATGATTTATATCTGAATCTGGAACCTGACCCACCTCAAATGTAGCCAACTTTTCCATGACCCAGGGCCCATCTATCCACCAGATTTCATTGAAATCCGATAACAACCTTTGACATAAATTTGTCTATAAACAGAGAGGAGAGAGGTAAGGATGAATACTAAACTAACTCCAGCTTTTATAAATAGTAAAATTAGTACAAATCCTCGTGTGCCACCCAAAATACTGGCATTTATCTGATGCTAGGAGACACCGTCTGCTACTCCCACCTGAGGGGGATTGGGGTGGGGGGATAGAGGAATGGAAGTTTTCGACATGAGGCCCAACAATGTATACCTGACCATCAACTAAGCTGACAGAGGTTTGGAGTCTTTGTAAGATTACATCAAACGAGATGTTACTTAGTGAAAATAGATTTACTTGAACATTTTAGTTAGACCACATTGTTTTCTTTAACACTAATTGGATCCAAATTTTCATTTTGGGGGGCAGATCATTTCATGTAGCTGTGGGAGAAAAAGACAATGATGTGACTCTACATTCTCTCCATAGCACTTCTTATGTGTGGCACCATATTTTACTGTTTGTCCCTTGTTACAGCTCGGCAATCAAAGTGAAGGGACGAGAATTTCAGGCCACGTTACTGTAAAAATAAGTATAGTATTAGGGGATTTTATGTAGTGAAGGAAAATCTTAGCAATCAGAGACTTATGAAATATCTTAATTATCAAGTATCTCAAATAACTATTGCTGCTCCGTATCCATGCTATTATTATACTGTACAAGGTGGATTATAAACAGCATTGTACCAGACACTCACTGGCAGAATTTTGTGCACTGTAGGTACAGTTCAATTTGCTGGTGTGGGCGTGGGTGTTGCAGTGGATGTATGAAATGAATAAAGGATGCAGGATAGACATTGATGACGCTGAGCCGTCCCCGGAGCACACGGTAAATAGCCCAGAGGAAAGAGGAGCGTTACGTTTGGGCCACCCTGTAGGGAAGCGGCTGGCATGTTAGTGCCAGGGTTTGAATCCTTGTGCGGGCAGCTGGTGTCACTCTACGCAGGTGTTTATCCACCCTTTATGGGTTGATAGGTAACATGAGTACCTTGGGTAATACCTAGGAGAGGTAACTGTGGTAACCAGGATGATGTAACGGCCTTGTACGGCTTTGTATCTCTGGATATTGGGTGTAAAATTCACCACAGGCTCAAAGGCCTACGTTATGGAGATCAGCACTGCAGCTAAGCGCCTCATGGCATCTGCCTTCTCCGTTACCAGACAGATATTTTACCATATTTATTAATACACAGACGTCTCAACAGTGATAGGGGTGACCACAAACAAATTGCCACCATTTTACCTTGTCCTCCACCATCATGCTGCCCTACCTCCAACCCACACAACCCTCAATCATACGCCTCTCCATCCCACCCCTCCACCTAATCCTCCTTCTTCCCGTCCCTCTGCTTACCCAGATACAATTTTCTAGTCGACATTTCATTCTCTGTTCTCTGAACATGGCCAAACCATCTCAGGGTACGGGTAGCTACTCTGACACTTTCCAGCACACCCACATTAACACCACATTGCTCCCTGTGGAGATCAAGACTTTCATTTTTCTATGCTGCACTCACAGAGGCGGCAGTATATATAATGCTCATGCCTGTATCCCTCTCTCCTTCACTGAGTTCCTGTTTTTTAGAATAGAGTCCAGACTCTATGAGAGAAATGTAAAAAAAAAAATGATATTTTGCAAAATGGTAGACCTACCCCAGAACCCCAGGCTATATTTCGGGCAGGGTAGGACTCATAATGGCTGCCCCCCACAGAGTGGTTGTGGTCCCGAGTGGTTTTGGGCAAACTCGTTATACACGACCAAAGTCTGAAACCGAAGAACATGAACTTTTACATATTGATGGATAATCACCCCACGTTTTGCAAAGGGTGAAACCACTGAGAATCGCCCTCCTCTACCCCCGAGAGTTCAAGCAAAGCCAATATGGAAGTCATAGTTTTTCACATAGCAATAGGAAATTTCACATATTGGTAGGCGTTTACCCTAGCTATGTTTTAGGCATGATTGGGCCTACAATGACCATCCTCCATGAGCAGGGGGGTGTCCCCTAAGAGGGAAAATGTCCTAGTTTTTACCTAAAAACATGAAATTTTGCACAATGGTAAATCTTTGCTGGGGCCACGATTTAGGCATAGTGAAATTCACAAAGATCATCCCCGACGGGGGGAAGATGCCATAGTTTTCAGTAGGTACATAAAATCTTGCACAGCAGACCTTCAACTGGCCAGAAATATAGATGGTGGGACTCCCAGGGTTCGCTCCTCTGCCTACCCCGTGAATATCAAAGGGGTGACCAAGACTAATTCTGGAGTTGTCCAAGAACACTCAAGGAGGGCCAGGATGTTCTCCTGGAAGTAAGAAATGGCCACGAGTGTTGCCAGGCATATTTCAGAGGTGGCCAGTGCCACCCCAGCCACCTCTTGCTATGCACTGCCTTCATGTGAAGGTGGCCCTCTCCAGCATCTTGGCCGCACGATGGAAGGGAAAAATAATAAAGAACTTGATCAGTACCAGGTCAGAAAATGGATATATGGCACTAAGTCGGGAGTGACAGATACAGCATCAACAGAGGCAATAATGTTTGTTGGCATTGACAGATACGGCTGTTATAGCCCCCTGATTATCCGTGACCCTGAATTTAACCTTTCAAGGTCATTCAAGGTGAAAAGTCTTGGTGCCAAATGATATCTCATATTACGAGATCCTGTATTTTCCTAGTAGTAAATATCTCTATCTTCATCTGTTTTCAAGTTATAGCCCTCTGAAAATCTGGGACCTTGATTTTTTGACCTTTCAGGGTCATTCGTGTACCTCCAAAATTCAATAAATTTTTTTGGGGGGATCAGTGCCCACATATCCTAAAAATTTCATGTAATTTCATCCAGCCGTTTTCCGTAATGTTGCTAACAAACAAACAAGGTAGCAGGGGTAGGCAGCCCCGCCCAGGGATGTACTACCGCCTAGGTAATGGTAGACTCACGGAATAGTCTGGATTCCATTTTCTCTCCCAGGCCATGGTAGTTGGTTACCCATTATTCTGCCTCACACATCAGAGGGCATCAGGCTGTCCTTCTACACAACACACACATCCACATTGCCGTAAACCTGGTATCCTCTCTTCATAAAACACCAATCTTGTCATTACTTATCATACACATTGCACAACACATCCCTGCCCCCTCCTCCCATAAAAAGAACCATGGCTGCTGCTATACTGGGAATTAGTGCGGTGGTTTCTCGGATGACCACCACCAGCAGGGCTGGGTCGTCTGCACAGGGCCCTCCCGGTCGTCATCAAGCAATTGTGCTACCTTCAGTGTTGTGACACCCCCAAACTGCTCGTCAGTGCAGTAAAAAAAATTTCTGCAATATTAGGGGACTTCAGCATCAACTCTGTTCACAATTTCCTCCAGTTTGAATCCCCAGATCTGCTATTTTTGACAGAGACTCAGGTAAACTCCACCCCTGATTTACCTTGATTTAATTTTCCTGGTTATATCTTGACTTAAAAATTCAGACCCAAAGGAGGTGTATGTTGCCTTGCTAAATCCGAAATTGCCCTGGAGGAGATTACTAATTCTAATTGTCTATATTTCAAGTATTCCATAATCATTTTTTTTTTTCCGTAAAATTAAGCATTTCTGTTGTGTTTATCAATCCCCTAATGCCCCTTCAGAGCCGAGTTTATTTGACTCTCCGCCTTCACAACTAAGTGTCCTCAGCATTAATACTGCATCAGAAAATACTATCCTGGGTGATTTAGTGCCCATAATGTCGATTGACACACTTATTCAGCCAGAACTGATGACTCTGGTCTTGAATGTGAGCTATTTGCAGACTCATTTAATCTCACCCAGTTAGTCAGTCAACCTACCCCTGCACTAGACAACCCTGATCAAAATCCCCACCTACTGGACTTGTTTCTAATACCCAATTCAGATAATTATAATGTCGAAGTGACGTCCCCCCTCGGATCCACTGATCATTGTATGATACAAGCCACCACTTCAATACCTACCACACCCTCCTGCTCTGAACCTGTTGTGGTGACTAAATGACACTACAACAGGGCAGACTTGGAGGGTCTCCTAAATTTTTTCATGAGTGTTCCTTGGACCTCCTTTTTCTCTCAAGATGCAAGCTCCATATTGGGCCATATACAGGATTTCATTAAAGTCGGCAAGGCAACATTCATTCCCCATAAAAGTTACAGAAAAAGATGTAATTCACCTAAGTGGTTTGACCACATTTGTGCTACAATAACAAAACATAAAACAACAGCCTCTAACACCTATACAAGGACCAAAACTATAGAAGCCTTTAACTATTCTAGATATATCAGTAACAATGCCAAAACTATTATCAGTCTCTCTAAATCAAACTTTCTTCATAGACAAGCCAACAAACTACTAAACAACCCAAATGATAACACAAATTTTTGGTCTACCCTTAATTCATTCAAATCTAACTTCACTACCACCTCTTCCATTCCAGCGTTACAGTCCCTCAGTGGAAATCTAGTAAGTGACCCACGTGGAAAAGCCAACCATGTTGTTGATATTTGTTTTTCAATAAACTCAGCCCTAAATACAGGATATCACAATATTCCTTTTCTTGATTTTGAATCCCCTCAAATACCATCTTTCAACATTCACACAAGATACGTACAAGCTGTATTACAGAATCTCTTAGTACACAAAGCTACTGATCCAGATGAAACTCCTTCAATAGTACTTAAAAATTGTTCCCAAGTGTTGGCTCCTGTATTGGCAAAACTTTTCTGCTTATGCATCTGTACCTCAAGTTTTCCAGCCTCTTGGAAAGAAACAAATATCCATCCTGTTCCTAGAAAGGGGGCCACTTCTGATCCATCAAGCTACAGAGCAATCGCTAGAACTTCCGTTCTCGGTACAGTTTTTGGGACACTAATAAACAAACACATAGTCAAGCACCTAGAAATCAACAAATTAATCAATGATCAGCAGTACGGATTTAGACAAGAACGTTCAACTGTAGACATTCTTTGCCTTCTTACCCATCAGATTAACAAAACAACAGACGAACATGGTGAAACACACAATAGCACTTTATATTTCAAAAGCATTTAACAGAGTATGGCACCGGGCCATATTGTCTAAGTTGTCACACTATGGCCTTGCATCACTGGTTCCTCTAATTTCTTCTTACCTTCATAACAGACAAATACGGGTCATGGTAGGTGGAATTTATTCCCAGTTTCATTCCATAAATGCTGACGTACCTCAGGGATCAATTTTGGCCCCAACCCTCTTTCTCATTGATATGAATGACCTATTTGTCACCCACAACCCAATACACTCTTATGCTGATGTTTTGACACTTCATAGATCCTTTACATTTAGTACCTCCATTACACAATCTGATATTATAAATTCCCAAATAAACACAGCAATTTCTCTGAACCAGGACCTTTCTAAAATTAATCAAAGGGGACAAACAAATCTGGTCTCACTTAATGCTCAGAAAACTAAATATATTAATTTCTCCAGCAGAAAGAATCCCTCAGAATCCCACATAATTTTATATGATGTTAATATTCCCCTGTCCACTACAATTGATATCCTAGGTGTCACACTAAACACCAACCTAAGCTGGACAGCTAATGTTAAATCCCTTGCTAAAAATGTTTCTTTCTAAATTGGGACGTCTGTATAGAGTTCGTGAATTCTTCACTGACGAGCAGTTGGCCACAACATACAAAAGTCTTGTGCTTTCTCAGATCGCATACTGTTCGCCACTGTGGAGTGGATGTGGTGCAGTTGCATTGAGGCAGGTGGACAAAATTCAAGATAAATCCATTAGATTAATCAATAATCCTGCTATTATGCAGGACCTTCCTCCATTATCAGTACAGCAGTCCTGTATGAGATAGCTCAAGGATGTATTCAATATGGACGGTGGGTGTTAGCACCGAAGTGGTGACATGTAGAGGTGTATGACATGTAGGAGGACTACTGGGCCTTGGGAGCAGGCTGTGAAGCCTATGACCAGAGTGGAAAAAAAAGTGCTCTGACGAACTTTCTTCAATTGTGCCTCCCCTTCACATTTTCTCCTGAAATACTCGGGCTTACACTGCCTCCTCGGCGATGCAGAACCTATGCTTATCAAAAATCATTTATCCCCAGAACTACCACTCTCTGGAATTTACTTCCTGGCAGTTGCTTCCCGCAAACATTTAATCCACTTATATTTAAATCCAGTTGTTATCAATATTTTACGAATGGAAGATGCCTTTAGGCACATGGAGTTTTGTTATTCCTTCCTCCATTTATTGTCTCTTAAAAAAAAAAAAAAAACGCAACGAAAAACAATGCCTTGTCGGACTCCGTCCAGGCAAGGTGAAAATCGTCTGAAAAGAGCAAGAGCGAACTATAATAAGACTCGCCATTAGAAATGCGGGGCTGGTGCATAAATAACGCTCCACTAGAAAGTCCTTGTAGTACAGGTATATTGTGTTGCAGGGATTGCTAAGTCTGCTGGTGTGGGCACATCTGTGACAATACTAGGGAATGAATGAATGATGCAGGACAGACGCTGATAACGCTGACTTCGCCGCCCCCCTCAACACAGGCGAAATTGTTTGGCCGAGTAGAAGAGGAAAGGAATAAGTCCCTCAACTTACGAACAGCTCCTATAAGAGTGTAACTAAACTACCTGTAAAAGAATGAGATACAATAGCAAAGAAGAATGTTCTCCCGTCCCAGCACTCTGTTCAGCCGAAACCGGCAGAAAAAATGAGAAGAAACACCAAAAACTGAATGAAATCGTTTAGAGGTACACTAATAAGCTAAAAAAAAAAAAAATGTCAGTGTGTGGCAGGGAGCATGCATATCCAACTGGCTCAGCATTCAACTGAGGAACTGGACTGCTGGCAAATAATACGAGGTGTTATGGGATATAGCATTCAGTAATGTACGAGGACTTTGTATGGGGTAGTTAGGCCTAAAAATCGTTTTCTCTAATGATACAGTGAAAGAAAATGAAAAGTCTGTGCAATACGGTAGTAAACTATAACACCATGAGAAAATACGGGACTCACCCTCCTCTTTTATCACCATCATCATCATCATCATCATTATCACCGGGGGAGGAGGAACGGGGGCACATAGTATCACTCACCCTCTGATTCTATCCACGAGGTTCAGTGGTGGATCCAGGGGGGTTGGCGGGGTGGCGGCAGCCCTCCTTGCAGCTATGAAATAAGAGCTGGTTATTATCAAACATCAATGTCAGTAAAAATAAAAAGCTGTATATATAATATATAATAATGAATATAATAATAATATATAATATAACTTAATATATTTCAATTCTGATCAACTGGTCAAGAATGGTTTGAATGATCTATATTTTAGTTTTGATCAATAGGTAGAGAATGGTTTGAATCTATATATATTTTAATTTTGATCAACTGGTAGAGAATTTCAGTCAATGGTTTCCATGTAACATGAATTATTGGTTACAGGTTTTAAATAAATTATTAACCACCATAAAAGTACCACAACTTGCCCCAGAATGCTTTCAAAATGCTTGTGAAATGTTAAAAAGCGCTTTGCGGTAGGGGCTCTGCCCCGGACGCCGCTGGGGGAGCTACCGCTCACCCTAGACCCCCTAGCTTACTGCCTCGCACCTTTTGCACTCGGCGTACCTTACATTCACAAACAGCCCCCCCCCCCTTTCCTAAATCCTGGACCCGCCACTGACGAGGTTCCCTTCTTGTAATCCTCCAGGCAGCGACCCTTCCCCCTGTTCCATCGATGAGTTCCGGGGCCTTCCCCTAGGTCTCGTCCACACTGGGTTAACGAATGAGTTCCGGGGCCTTCCCCTACGTCTCGTCCACCCTGGGTTAACTCTCAGATGTCACCGTGTGGGTAGGGGCAACCTCAGGAAATTGGACCACGTACCCATGTAAATGAAGTTGGTGCTGACGTGTTATGTGGGTAATAGGCCTCGACGCAGTCTCACGGAGTAGTCGCTCCTTACATACCCTGTAGTACCAGTGATATCCCACGGTCCGATATCCCATGATCCTGCAAAGGCACTTAGTACCAAAGGACTAAATTTGTCGCTTCAAGTCATTGTTTAATGTCCATGTCTCACAGCCATGGAGTGAAACATGGAGAACCAATGCCTTACAGATACGAATTTTCGTCTTACACAAATAACGGCAACTCCAAATTCCCGAGTTGAGTGAATTCATAACCCTGTAGGCCAGACCGACACTACGAGAAATGCCATCGTCTGACCTACTGTTGTTATTTACCACACTACCAAGATAAGTGAATCCTTCATGCACTTCCCCAGCCTCACAACATGCTTGGATAAACTGAACTGCATCATCCAACAAACACCTAATACTTGGACCCTGATCCTGACCCAAAAGACCTTTAATCCCATCGGCCTCACATTCTCGTGAAACTCCTCGAGAACATCCAGTAGTATCTCCAGTGAATCCACTAGGATATTTGTATCATCAGGAAAGTGAAGGTCAGTAACCCTGAAACTGCTAATTGATAGGCCTACACAGTGACTTCGACTCACAGCCCGGCCAAGTACCCAGTCCATGCACACATTGAAAGCGTGTGAGCAAGGACACATCCCACTATTACTGTATAGGAAGAAATACCATGTTCCTCCTCCACACCTGACAGCTCTCTCACTTTCTTATCATCTCTATTAATTTTATCCATGTATAGTCAAACATCGGGTAATTATCCGGAATAACATGAGCTAGGTTAAGACTAGAATATGTTCTGGCGACATATATTTTGTGAAGGTCTATGGGGTTGTAAAGGTGCCAATAATCTGTGGAGGTCATTTATAAGTTCCGAGTAAGACTTTTCCCATCATTCATTTGTTGCCTAAAATAGGCATAATAATAATATTAAGGCTTCATGAGTTTCATGGGCGTGAGATTGGATTCAAACTGCCCGCCGTCATTAACTCAAATGCCCGCGAACCCAACGTCACTGTTCTTCCGGGGTGACGTAACATTGCGCTTTCCCCTCGACATCCTAAAATCCTAGTAAAACTGAATTATTACAAGCAGACGAGTGCACAATAAGAATAGTATTCGACAACCCTTCCTTTCATATTAAATTCATACTGCCAAATTAGCTAAGAGAAAAAGTTGGTGAATGGAATTTTTTCTCGTCTCATCCCTGTAGTGGGTTCTCCTATTTATTGCCTTTGTCTATAACACGACTCGGAGCAGAAGTGGGCGGGAATCCCTCTCGCACTCATACTTCAAATGGATCTGTAGGATACTTTGCTCTCCTAAACAGGTTATTACTTACATGTATATTCCTAATAGAAACATTAAATGTAGCCTGAAGTAGTCTTAGCATAAACTGACAAGTGATTAACAAGAAAACTGAAGTGAACGGCATGTTGGAAAACGCCTTTGTTCACCGTGATTGCTACAGCACAGAATCATTCCTGTATGCTAGTTTATAACCAGTGATTACAGTAAATGAATAAAAGTTTCAATCTTTACCTTTTCAAGGTCAAGTGGGAAGAAACTAAGAGTTCAAGGGTAAACTTATCTAATCTAACTAGCACATCAATATTTTATTTCTAACTTTGTAATTTGTACTTATTACTGTCAACTTAGGATCACATATAGTACTATTGTTCTAGTGTGAATCAAATAAATTCCAGGGCACTGGTGCTGGGGGAAGAAATGCCCGGGTAAAGAGATGTCTCGTTGGAGACACCATACTTCATAGTTACCTCGCAACACCTACCTCTGAGCCCTACCTCATGCATCCCACTCACCCGTGACTTAAGTATGCTTAGTATTTTTCAGTAGTGATGGTCCTAAGTAGGCAGGAGAATGTGTGTTCTTTATAAGATTATAACCTAGACTTTAATAATAATATAAGTTAATTACATGTTATATTACCCTTTGTTCTTATGCATGCAATAACGTGAGTTAAGGGGACGGGTTGTGCTTTTCCTTGGTATTCTGGTGGCAGTCTGCATGAAAGTGAACACAACCTGTTGTAAACAACCAAACCCCCGTTACACTTGTAGGCAGCGGCGTGATTTTACCTAGAAGTTGGGAATCAGTTGTACTGCTCTGTAAATTAACTGTACTCTTGGATTAATCACAAACCCTTCGCAGAGTTTAGTTTCCACATTAACATTTCCCAGTGTGTATGCAAATTGGATTAGGAACGGTGCAAAGTTTAGTACTA
>JAGKTI010024440.1:0-14378 GCA_018397915.1 Birgus latro | reverse complement strand
TATTGGGCCTTGGGATAGGCCACTGCCCCCGAGAAATAGGCCCTGAAGCCTTTGCCCAGAGTCGGACACGTAGGAAAAAAAAACTTCATCTTTGTCACAGCTCATTTCACCTCTTAATTACATCATTTTGTTCCTTGCACCCCCTTACGCCTCCTCTTCACCCCACATACTATCTCACATGCAGCACAGATTTCTTCTTTAAGTATTTTTATGTAACTTCCATCTTATTCAATTGCTCCACATTGTATCTACCTAATTGTTCCTCTACTTCTCTTTTCCATTACGGATTTTTTTCCCCCCCATCCACCTGCAGCATTTGAACTCCTGTTGCTGGAACTGCATTGTACACCCTTTCTCTTCTCTTCACCCAGTGCTTTTGCAACTCTGTCTTGGACACTACCATGTAGTGATTACAAAGTTTACTCCCCGAAGCTTTGTATACTCTCGTGTCCAACTCAGATCTTCTCATCCCCTCATTCACACACAATTAGTCATTGCCTCCTGTTCATCCAACTCACTGCCATCCTCCTTATCACTAGTCATGCATACTTGTGGTTCATTTTGTGCCTAAAGAAGGTACTGGTAATTGCCAGGCCCTTATCCAACATAAATGTCCACCAGAGCATTACCATTCCCATCCACCACACCAAGTAGCCTACACCCCACTCACCAACCACCTCATCTACTCTGACATTCCTCGTCTTTCCATTCACATCTCCAGTCAAGAGCACTCTCATTCTTTTCAAACTTCTCCAAGCACGCTTTCACTTTAGCCAAAAACTCATTTTCAGCCTAGTCACTTGATCTTATGTTGGGGTATACACACAATCACCCATACAATCCGAATTCTCACTGATCCATACTCCCATATACTGTATTCTCCTACCATCTCTTGCATACAGCAATATATAAACCCTCCCTTGCCCTCTCATTCTCTTCTACTTCAGCACACGTACCCAGCCCATACGCCCCCTCTCTCACAAACTCACCTCATCAGTTGGTCTCAGTTAACCCACATATGTCAACTTTGGTCTCAGCCCACATATGCCAACTTTGGTCTCAGTTAGCCCACATATATATAAACTTTTCCATCGTCAACCTGCACAATCTGTCTCTCTTTCACATCTTCACAAATACCTAATCCATACTCCCATTTCTCTCACAAACTCACATACCATTTGGTCTCCGTTAGCCCACATAAGTCAACTTTGGTCTCAGTGGGCCCATATATGTCAAATTTTGTATCCTTAAACACCTGCACAGTCTGTCTCTCTTACACTTCATCATTCCCACCTCTCACAGTCATAAAATCGTTTGGTACAACAAGTTCCACTTCCCCACATATTTATTTGCAACTACAATATCGTTTCCTTTTTTCAGAAGCCTGTCTTTTACCTACATTTCTTGCTTCCTGAACTTTACATATTTTTCATTACTGTACACGCGGCAGATGCAAACACTAAGGGTGCAGGTTTGCTTAGGAGCCATTTGCCAACATAGAGACACCAGTCTGCCAGTCAGCAGGGGAGTCAGTATATGTGTGCCCAGCCTGGCTACTGGTACACCGTTTATCAGGTGCTTTACCGTCATTGCTTCTATTCAAATGATTTGAATGCTTAGACACTACAGATTTCCACTGGTCATGTAGACAAATCTTTCATTAATAGTAAATACTGAACAGACCCGTAAAACAAAATGACCGTAGGGTAAACAACAAAAAGAATATAAAATATTTAAAAAAAACTACATTCCCAAGGAAAAGCAGGATGTTCTCTACATACCTCCAGCAAAATGGCGTAGTTGTGTGCATAATGTCAATACGATTAATAATTAATGAATACTTATGATCCAAAATTTATGTGTATTTATGATATGACATTTGATCCCATGAATTAATTTGAAGGATTAAATAAAAAATGAAAAGTTGCCCAGGAGAATTTGCCTTGGAAGATTTATACGAATTCTGAATAGAAATGATAAAGAAACAAAGGCAGTGGTTCCAGACCGGATATTCTTATAAAAGAGGACAAAGAAGAAAGAAAAAACTGAGAAATTACAGTTGGTCTCCACTCTACAGTGTGGAAACCTAAATTAATTACTACATGTATATATTTAAGTACAAAGTAGATCATACACTACACTTTGCATTTCACGGATATAAAACAGCAGAACCACTCACACTGTATGTTAAGTGTGACAGTGGCTGATGCTGGGTGTGGCAGTGATGGGTGTGTGACGATACAGGCCAATGTAGCATTGTGGTGGTCCCGCCCTGCTGCTGCTAACGTAAAATTGCTCTTGGTGAGGTATTGCCCATCCTCCTCTCGCCACACAGCGTGCACCTGGAAAGCAGATGTGCGGCTAAGTGTAAGGTAAAAGATAATTAAAGCAAAGTAGGTTAGCTTAGGTTAGGAGTACTGTTAACAGTATTGTTACGTCCCCGTCCCACACTGCCAAAGGCTACAACAGCAGTAGTTCAGTATAGGAAAGACGTGGCCCAGTGAGTTGTTCTTCCTATGGTCAGCCTTTCGGTGTGCAACAACAGGATCAACTCAGGCGTGGTAAATAAACACTGGCTTTCGGTGTCTGGCGTCTGGCCGAGTAGGACGTGAATAGTGGTGTTGCAGGGAAATTGATTTTTTTTTTTTTTTCGGTGACTGAGAGCAGTTGCACTCAGCCTGTTCTGGATATTGGTCAGTTTGGTGCTTGTGGTAATGGAGATGCGTACTAGAAGCAGCAGTTTACGGAATGCAGGGAGAAAGGAGAGAAATAGTGAAGTGGGAGATGAAAATGGAAGTGCAGGTAACCTAGTGGACGAAGGAGTAACGGTAGATGGAAATGAAATTAGTTGCAGACCTAAAACAATTGGCAAACAAAGTGAGCGCCCTAAGGGTTCAGCTAGTGAGAAAACCACAAATATGTTTAGATCATGTAGCAGGGACGTCAAAGGAGATAACAGTGCTTTGCAGTGCGAGGTATGTCAGAAATGGTGTCATGCTAATTGTGAGGGCATCCCGCCCCATGTATACAAATTCTTGATTGAGGAGAAAGCAGAACAGCTGCATTGGAAGTGCAGGTACTGTCCTAGTTAAACAAAGTAATGCGGGTGAGAACAGTGGGATGGGTGTTGCAGGAGATCATGAAGCAGTTGTGGACAAAAAAATAAGAGAGCTACGGGATAACGAAACTCGTAAAAAGAATCTGGTCATATTTAATGTTGAGGAGATGGAAGGTGTGGACAGAACAGAACAAGTTGAGATGGATAAAAGGTATGTGAATGGATTAAACTACAGGCTGTTAATATATCTCAGATGTTACACCAGCCAAGGTAATATCAGCAACGCGTCTAGGAAAGAAGGAAGATGGTAAGAATAGGCCACTGTTAGGAAAGTTGGACGCTGAGGCCACCAAGTACAAGTTTATGTGCAGATTGATTTCGCTTGCAAATGCTGCTGGTAAATTTGCTGGCATTTCGATTGACCATGACTATACCCCAAACCAGAGGATAAACAGGCAGGCATTACTAGAGGAAGCGAAACGAAAAGAGAGAAAGGACCAGTCAGGAAGGTATATATACAGAGTAAGAGGTACGCCAGACACCCTCTGGATAAAGAAGATTCAGAAAAAACAGTAAGTGCATCACATAAAAAATTAAAATAAGTTAGAGATGACAAGAAGCAGAAATTTAGGTAGTTGCAGTGTGAAGAAAGAGCAAAATGTACTCAGAGTGTGGTATACCAATCCAGACTCACTACTAAATAAAATGGAGGAATTAAGATTGAGAGTTTGCAGTGCAGGGAGTAAACCTATAGTTATTCTTGTGGTTGAGGTGTACCCCAAATCTACTAGATATGTCCCGACTCCTGCAGAATATAAAATTCCGGGGTATGAGTTATATAGGTCAAACTGCAATAGCTCAAAAATGGGGGTGGCAATATATACTGAGGTTTCCCTATCGGCAAGAGAGATAAAAGTCAGCACAGACTTGGAGGAAATGATGTGGATTAAATTGAAAATGCGAAATGATGAGAACAGTATTACAGACTGTGTGTACAGAAGTCCAAACAGTACCCTTGACAATAATAAGAAACTGAGGAAGCTACTGACCGAAATAGGGAAGAATAGGACTGCATCTATTCTGATAGCTGGGGATTTTAATTATCCTGGCATTAATTGGACAAATTGGACAGTCAAAGGTAGCATGGATTCAGAATAATTTAGGTTTGTTGAGGCATTACGTGTTGCATACAGCGGAAAATCGTGGTAGGGGGTTAGATGTACCACAAATACTAGATATGATAATCACTAGTGAACAGCACATGGTTTCTGATGTCTAGCATGTCGCTTCAGGGGGTAAGAGTGATCACTGCTTGCTAACGTTAAACATACAATGCAGGGTAGAGAAAATAATAAAAATTGGAGGAGATATCTTTACGACACAAGAAATTATGGGGAAATTCGGGCCTTATTAGACAGGGTTTGGAGCAAAGAATTGGCAAATCTCAAGGTAGAAGCACAATGGAAGAAAACTGTGAATTTACTGAGGATGCACGGGAACAATTTGTGCATAGTCTAATAGTAGGACAGGGAAGTGATGGACGGTACAAGGAGAAAGTGGATGATGGAACGTATCTCAAGGATCAGAAAAAACATAGAGCATGGCAAAGATATATCTAAACCATGCAGGCGGGAAAGTACAAGGAATATACCAAACATAGAAACCAAATAAGACGAAGGACACGGCCCAACAGAAGGAGCGTGAGAAAGAGATAGCAAGACATGTTAGGGATCACCCAAAACATCTTTGGAGGTTCGTCAGAGAACGAATGAAGGTAACAACAGGAGTAGCAGATCTGAAAAGAACATGACAGGATGCTATATTATTTAACAATTCACTCAACAGTAGTAAGATACCGGACATTTGGTGACAGGCTAATGTAACAGTGATATACGGAAAAGGCAGTCAACAAGACCTGGGTAATAGGCCAGGTAGTTTCAAGATGTTAGAGATGAAGTTGTACAGCATATGGCGGAAAATGAGCTCTTTAGTATGAACCAATACGGATTTATGGAGGGTAGGTCAACCACACTGCAGCTGCTTAGGATGATGGACATGTGGACGAACGCCATGGATGAGGATAAGGAGGTAGATGTAGCTTACATCGATATCAGAAAAACATTTGATACAGTGCCATACCGAGTTTATTGGAAAAAGTAAGGGGGTATGGAATCAGAGGGAAGGTACTGAGATAGACTGAGATATTTTTAAAAGGCAGGACACAGCGGGTATGAGTAGGAGGAGAGTACCGTATTCGGATTGGGTGGAGGTAACTAGTGGGGTGCCTCAGGGGAATGTACTTGGTACAACTCTGTTTCTGGTGTACATAAATGATCTCCCCGACGAAATCAGTTCTCCATTGTTCATGTTCACAGATTACACAAAATGCTTTCGGGAGATAGACACAGACGGTGATCAGAAAATGCTACAAGAGGATATAAACAAATTGTCGATGTAGTCAGCCAAGTGACATTTAAAACTTCATCCACACAAATGTTGTACAATGACAGTCTCGAGACAGGAAACTAAGAATCCAAGGCTTTATACTATGCAAAGTGTGGATGCTTGTGGGAATGATTATGTAGTGGATTTCAGAGGGGTTGACTCAGAGAAAGACTTGAGGATTATAGCTGATAAAAATTTAAGATCTGAAGAGCATATTCAGCAGAAGGTCAACAAAGCCAACCAAATGATGGGCTTAATTAGAAGGACTTTTGTAAATTTGGATCACACGTCAGTCAAGTACTACCTGCTCTAGTCAGAAGCCACCTAGAATATGGTAATTCAGGTTGGTCATCATACAGAAAGAAAGATATTATTTCAGTGGAAATCGTTCAGAGGAGGGCAACCAAAATGCTACCTGGATTAAGAAATTTGTCATATAAGGAATGCCTGCAAAAACTTCAGCTCCCTACAGTAGTATATAGGAGACTTAGGGGAGATATGGTTGAAGTATTCAAAATCGTCAATGGTATTTATAACACACAGCATCACCGAAAGTACATATTAGAGTGGATGGAATTACGAGAAGACATTCATATAAGATGGAGAAAATAAGGAGCAATACTAAAATTAAACAAAATTATTTTACTGCCCGTGTGGTAAATGTATGAAATAGTCTGCCAGAACAGGTCGTAGGTGCTTCAACTTTGGGCGCATTCAAGGCTAGACTAGATAGAAACTGGGCAGGGCAGGAGGTAGATTTTGATTTCGAGGCAGACTTGAGGTTATGCCAGCCAGACACCAAGTAACGCGAATACAGTACGTGGATTGCTTATGGAAATCTGGACATAGAGGCTTCTGGCCTGCGTCCAGGATCTATCTGAGATCTGATCTGATTTGATATCTGATTAGGTTTGGTGACGCCCTTCCTCATTCTCATAAGTAAAGATTGGTAAGGTTAGGTACTGTTCGGTACTGTCCTCATCGTTTACGTGAGGAATTTCGAGTAGGCTAGGTTTGCTAGGTTATCTCAGATACTGTCCCTCCACCTATTAGGTTAGATTAGGTTATCTCATATACTGTCCCTCCACCTATTAGGTTACATTTGGTAAGTTAGGTTAGGTTACGGTCAATAGCGCTCCTACTTCAGACACACAACTAACACTTGCGAGGGGATGCGTGATTAGCTTTGGCCAAATTCTGTCCATTCTCTTCTCAAAACATTTTACGCACGGGAAGAGAGATGTGAAAGGGTTAGCTTGGTTTACGTTACCTTAAATTCTAACCCTTCTCCTCCCGATATTGTTTGCATTTCTGGAGGGAGGTGTGGTTAAATTAGGTTCTGGACCTGCTCTTCTTGAAACAGTGAACGATCCCATGATGGAAGTTGTGGTTAAACTGGTTAGGTTAAGTCAGCCTAGGTTCTGACTCTCCTCCTTTTCAAACGCTGTTCACATCTGGGGAGGGAGATGAGATTAACATAAGTTAGATTAAGTTTCGTTTAGGTTAAGTAAGATTACGTACTGACTCCTCCCCTCTCGCCACACCACGTATCCTTGTGAAGAATGCTATGGTATGTGATGTGATGTAGTTCACGGCTGGTGTTGTAAAGGAGTTTCGGTTCTGGTGAGGAGAAACTGTGGTGAAGCAGTTAAGTGGCTGCTAACCAAAATGGATGCGAAACCAATCCTAACCTGGAGCAGGGACCATTTGGGAGATTAAAAATTGATCAGTACAGTCTAATCTAGTCTTCCAGAAGACTTACCGACATGTCATAAATACATCAGTGCCATCAATTTCTTACCAGTCCTAGAAGAGAAGGCTCTATGATTAATTATGAACTGTATGTTTTAGCGCCCAAGCAGTGAAGATGTGTGACGGCATTTGCTGCAAGTAAAACCGCATGACCACAAGGGATTTTTTCTTTTTCTTTAATTCTGTGTCCGAAGTGGTAAACGTGAAAGACATGCTATGGTACAGGTTTAATACTTCAGTTAGTGTCATATTCTAGAGGGTTTCATTTAGCATATGAGACATATACCGAATTGGAGAGATTTAATAAGAGTTTCATTTACTCTTTGACTAATACAAGTCCTTTAGGAGCCAAGAAAAATTGTCAAACGAGTTAAGAAGGGGGATTTGCTAGTTAGGTAGCTGAGAAGATTCTCATTGATTCCCGATGTTTACTGTGGTTTCGGTGCGAGTCAGAGTTGCCAGTTAGCATGCTATATTGAGCGTAGTTATTTCGTGAGTTGTACAATAATTTTTATGCTCTTTTTCTTTATAATGTTTTAGTTATATGATTGCTTGTTAAATTAAGTAATTTATTTTAAGTTTGGATGCTGAATTATTTACAGTGTTATGTAATGTAAGAAAACTCTGTTATGTTTTCGATGTCTCCGAGTTGGTAATTTTTTAAACCGATGCTCAAATTCTCTCTGGAAAACACTAGAACTGTTGTTCTCGTAGATTGTAGAAGACTCTAGAATATAGGAAGCTTATATATGGATGGCGAAGAGACTAGAGCAAGGTAAGTCGGTTTTCAGTTTAGTTTGAGTGTAGTGCAGTGTCAGAGAAGTTTGTATATTTTCGGTACTTGTGAAAACAGTGAAGTGTTGTTGGCAAACAGTGAAGTGATATTGAAGTTTGTATATCATCGGTACTTGTGAAAATAGTGAAGTGTTGTCAAGCATCAAGTGTAACTGCAGTTAGTAAAGTTTGTATAGCTCCAGTGCTTGTGAGAATAGTGAAGTTAAGTTGGAAAGCACTCAGTGTCATTATTTGGAAAAAAAAAAAAAAACAGTGAACTTAAGAAGCCAGTGTTTATCTACAACGCCTCAGCTGATCTTGTGAGATGTACACCTAAAGGCTGACCATACGAGTAGGAAGAACAAGCCACTGTGCAACGTCCTTTATGTACTGAACTACTGCTGTTGGAGCCTGTGGCAGTGTGGGACTGGCACGTTACATCGGTGTCAGGAGTGGTATTATTAAGGGCTGCAATGAGTCTAACCTTTGACATGAAAACAGAAGGTGTAATGACCAGAGGCCAAGCTAGACAAAAAGAGGCATGTCTGGCATCAATCATGAAGTTATTACAAGCACAACTGCAGGCACAGAACGAAGGACAGAAAAAACTCAAAGAACAATTACAGGCCCAAAACAAAGGACAAAAAGAACTCAAAGAACAATTACAAGCACAAAGTGTCCAACTGCAAGCACAGAGTGAACGACTAGAGGCACAACGTGAAGAACAAAAAGAATGAAATGAACAACTTCAAGAGGCATTACAGGAACAACAGAGGGAAATGCAACTGAGGGTGCAAGGACAGCTAAATTAATTCATAAGGAAAATGAAGGAAGAGGAGCAACAGCGTAAGGAGGAAAGTAGATGCCAAGCTAGAGCAACAGAAGCATGAGGAAAACAATAATGTGATGGAGTGTAAACAGCATGTAGACGACCAGTTGAAGTCAATTAGTGAGGAAACAGTGACGAAGTGAAAACAGCATGTGGGCAACCAGCTGAAGATTGCTGAGGGAATAATAATGGAATGCAGACAGTATGTAGATAACCAGCTGAAGCATGTCGTTGCCCATAGGAAGGCAATTAGTGAGAAAATTGAGGCTGTAGAGAAATTTTGCACTACTGACCCTCAGGTTAGTGTACAGGGAGCATATGAAAGGAATGGGCAGTGTATGGTGAATCTTGACGGATCTCAGGCATCTAATGGTAGCATTACAGGGCTGAATAATCAGAATAAAAGGTAGCATTACATGGCTGCATAATCAGAATGCAGAAGTCCTGGCCTTAATTATGGTGCACCAGTTTTTAGGGCCCAAACCAGTGACGTACATGGCTAAAATGGGGGTGCAATAAAAAAGAGACCTCAGGAATTTGATGGAAGAGTATCTTGGGAAGCTTACCATGTACAGTTTGAGTAACTGATCAGAATGGTTGGGATGATAGGCAGAGAGCAGTGCAGCTTGTTACTAGCCTTAAAGTGCCACAATGGAAATTCTGAGCCAGATATCAGTGATGGAGAGGAACAGTTATCAGTCTTTAGTAGCAGTGCTGGAGAGCAGATATGGGACCATGCACCAGACTGAGGTTTACAGCACAAGATCCTGGAGCCGTGTACGGGCTTGAGGAGAATCCCTACAACAGCTTGCTCACGACCTGGAGAGTATGGCATACAAGGCATACCCTGGAGCAGCACCTAACCTGTTGGCTCTTCTTCTGAGGGACCAGTTCATCGATACTCTTGACAGTGCAGAGTTGAAAGTGCAAGTGAAGCAGACGCAACACACAAGCATGCAAGAAGCACCAGCCAGGGCTCTAGATTTTGAATCCTGTGTCAGGTCCAGTATGTCCACTTTTCACACTGGTTGTAGTGCAGGATTCAAGGCAAGAAAGGCGCAGGTACGTGAAGTGGAAAATTTTGAAGAAAGGTACTGGTATGTCAAAAGCCAGGACATAGGAAAGAGGACTGTAATAAGTGGAAGAGGGAACAGGAGAAGATCAGAGGAAGTTACTGGTATTGTGAGAAGCCAGGACATCGGAAAGTGAATTGCAGCAAGTGGACGAGAGAACGGGAGAAGATCAGAGGAGGTTGCCTGTTCTGCGGGAAGCTGGGACACAAGAAGGATTGTTACAGATGGAAGAAGGAGCAAGAACAGAGCAGTGCAAGGAGATCTTCAGCTTTGACAAACGGTTGTTGGAGATGTGGTGAGGTGGGACACTTCAGCTATGAGTGTCCAAAAAGAAGGATGAGTGTAAATTAGTGAAGGCTGGTGACGAGAGGCGACAACTAGCCAGTTTTTCCCAAGAAGTCCCATCCCTAAGGAAATGAAGGAGAACCTCAATGAATAGTGGGCGAGAAGACGGAAGAACAAACGGCAAGCAGTGTAGTAGGAATAAGAATCATAGGAAGATATGCAGCCATACTGCAGTGACAGGGCAGGCTTCAGATGAAGAAGACCTTAAGATGAAGCAGATGGGGGATGCAGATTTACAACCAGTGCTAGAGTGGCTGTGGCGGAGTACAGCGAGACCATCTTGGGATGAGGTGTCTAGATTCACCCCTGCTACCAAGAGCTACTGGAGTCAGTGGGACCTTCTTCATTTGAACAATGGACTTCTGGAGCATCTGTGGGAGACACCCGATGGCCTCAGCAAGTATTGACAACTTGTGGTTCCGAAGAAAATGAGGTCTGAGATCTTGGATGAGTCTCATAACCAGATCACTAGTGGGCATCTGGGAGCGAAGAAAATTCTAAATCATCTGTGATAGAGGTTCTACTGGATTGGCATGCATCAGGATGTTGAAGAGTGGTGTCGGGCCTATGATGTATGTTGTGCCAAGAAGGGACCCAAGAAACGTGGTTGCATCCCTCTTCAGCTGTACGAAGTGAATGCACCAATGGGAAGAGTCGCGGTGGACATTGCTGGACCTTTGCCACTCACTGAAAGAGGAAACTGGTATATCTGTGTTGCTATGGACTACTTCACAAAGTGACTAGAAGCCAATGCCATGCCTGATCAAGAGTCTGCTATTGTTGCTCAGGTGTTGGATAACCAGTTTTTCTGTCGTTTTGGGATGCCAGAAGAGCTACATTCAGACCAGGCTAGACACTTCGAGTCTGCTGTGTTCCGTGAATGCTGCAAGTTACTGGAGATGAAGACCAGGATGACCCCACTAAGGCCACAGTTAGATGGGATGGTTGAGAAATTAAACTGGATCCTGGGACAGGAACTGGCCAGGTACTGAATAGAGGGACAGACAGAATGAGAGCAGAAATTACTTGCGTTGCTGATGACTTATCAGTCTGCATCCCATGATTTTTTTTTTTATGTGTCCGACTCTGGGCATAGGCTTCACAGCCTGCTATCAAGGCCCAGCAGTCCTCCTACATACCATGCACCTCTACATGTCTACCGGCTACACCCCTGTAAAACTGATGTTGGGCCACGAGTTACACTAACCCATTGACTTGTTAATGGGAAGACCACCTGGTGAAGAGTTGCCTACATACACCTCCAGCTATGCGAAGCATCTTCAGGAAAGGCTGGCTGAGGTTCATCATGTGCAAGGAGCTTTCAAGTTTTCAGGAGAGGTGATGAAGTGCAAGTATGATGCCAAGGCAAATGAGGTGAGCTTCAAGGATGGTGACCAAGTTTGGTTATACAATCCTCAGCGAAGGAAAGGACAGTCACTGAAGCTGCAGAGACCATGGGACGGGCCTTACACTGTGCTGGACCACCTATCAGAAGTAACATATTGGATTTGGGGAGGCAGGAAGTCTCGCCCGAAGGCTTTACACGTGAATCATCTGTGGCAGTACCATAGGCCAGGATAGTACAGCTGGGATGTCTCTGAGGAATCGTGCTCTCCCGTAGCAGAGGATGTTGAGGAGGGGCACGGAGCTGAAGTGCAAGAGGATGGTGACTGTTTTCCGAGGGAAGAAGTGAACCAGGAAGAGGACCAAGATTTTCCAGAAGGAGTGGACTGTGTTGAGTCATCGGAAGTGGCATTGAAGAAGACATGATAAGTTGAAGGATTATTTTGTGTATAAGCAGATGTTTCATTAGGACTGAGGTATATGTTTGTGCGTTTTGTGTAGTTATGTAGGGACGACAAAGAACTAGGGAGGGGTTAGCATTAAGAAGTGGGATTTGCCAGTTAGGTAGTCGAGAGGATTCTCTCTCTGATTCTCGATGTTTACCGTGGTTCCGTTGCGAGTCTGAGTTGCCAGTTAGCCTGCTATATTGAGCATAGTTATTTCGCGAGTTGTACATAAATTATTGTACTCGTTTTCTTTATATTGTTTTAGTTGTGATTCCTTGTTAAATTATGTAATTTAATATAAGTCTGTATGCCAAATAATTTAAAGTGTTATGTAATGTAAGAATACTCTGGCATGTTTTGGATGTCTCCGAGTTGGTAACTGTTGTACCCGATGCTCTCTCTCTCTCGCTCTCTCTCTCTCTCTCTGGAAAACACTAGAACTGTTTTCCTCGTAGACTGTAGAAAACTCTAGAATATAGGAAGCTTATATAATAGGGGTGGGCGTATCGATACCAAAATATCGATACTTTCGATACCAGCTACTTAAGCTAAAGTATCGATACCAATGCCTTGGTATCGATACTTCGATTACTGAGAAAAGTGTCCAAATTTGGCTATTTCAAAAAAAAAAGAAGAAGAAGAAGAAGAAATTGAGTAATTTCAAAATACAAATAAATAATCATTATTTTAGTCCATTGAAAGGCAGTTATAATGTTTTTGCATCTGGCAGCCCAGTGTCTTTGTCTCCTGTCGTACAGCATCAACGGGCGACACGGCCGTGTCATTGTCGCCCCTAGGCTTTTGATTAGTGAAATGGCCCATAAAAAACGAAGTGTGGTGTGGCTTTTCTTTGATGAGGTTGAAGACAGTGTCAATCTTGCTGCATGTCAGATATGCTCAGATAAAATACAGCACAGTCAAAACACAAGCAACATGTTCAAGCACTTAAGACTGGAGCATCCTGAATCATTCTCTGAAGCTGAAGAGAAAAGAAGCTACTACCTCGACCGTATCTTCCAGCCAATCAGCCAGGCCAAGGCAGACAACCATTTTTGAGAGTTTCAAAAGCAAAGGGAAATACCCAGGTTGGTTGAGGGTACCATATATTTGTCATAAATTATTAATTACTTAATTGCCTATGTGTATGAGTTTAGTTTGGTTAAGCACATTTGTACTAATTACAGACAGAATATTTAATCTCATGTTAATTGGGTAATGTTTACGGTCGCATCATCGGATGTAAAAAGGTAGATATTTTTCATCTAGAAGGAAATGTTGCTTTCTTTCCTTTTTATCCATTATAGCGTACTCTGTAGATCAGCTTGTATAGTTTACTGCATTTAATTTTGCTCTCAATTATTAAGGTTTTTTGAATTAATATTTCAGTCATGCAACATAGTCTTAATGTAGGTGCGCAGTACAAACAATCTGTTTTTTTGTTACCATAAATAACACTTATGTATTCAGGAAAAAAATCATGTAATAAAATTTAGCATAGTTGTTTCCACTTATCTTGATATTTAGATCGAAAAAAAGTTTGTTTAATATAATCCTTCCAGCTGAGCAAATGCTTTGAAGTAATAGGTTATATACCGATATTTGATAAAATAAATATGGGGGGGGAGCAAAGGCCGAGGTATCGGTATCAGTAATCGATACCACCGATACTAGTCCAAAAAATAATCGGTATCGTATCGATAGGAAATAGCTGGTATCGCCCATCACTATTATATAAGGATGGGGAAGAGACTAGAATAAGGTCAGTCGGTTTTCAGTTCCGTTTGAATGTATTGCAGTGTCAGTGAAGTTAATATATTATCGGTACTTGTGAAAACAATGACGCATTAATGGCAAACAGTGAAGTGATACTGAAGTTTGTATATCATCGGTACTTGTGAAAATTGTGAAGTGTTGTTAGGCATTAAATGTAATTGCACTTAGAAAAGTTTGTATAGTTCCAGAGCTTGTGAGAATAGTGAAGTGAAGTTGGAAAGCATTCATTTGGAAAATAAAGACAGTGAACTTACGAAGCCAGTGTTTATTTACAATGCCTCATCTGATCTTTGAACTCTACACCTAAAGGCTAACTATAGGAAGAACAGCTTACTGGGCAATGTCCTTCCTGTACTAACCTACTGCTGTTGGAGCCTGTGGCAGTGTGGGACAGAGACGTAAAAACTGGAAACTTGATTAATAAGCGAAATTGTGGCAGTAATGGAATTAAGGTAATTGTTGTAAAAGCAGGTGAAGTAGTTTATACGAGTATGTTAAGCTTAAACGACACACTCATCCTTGAGTCCACAGATACGACG
>JAGKTI010024439.1:0-14379 GCA_018397915.1 Birgus latro | reverse complement strand
GGAATACGTTAATGGATGTTAAATAAGGCTCTGTAACTGGACGAGATCCTTACTTTGATGTCTCAGTTCATTACCACAACGATGGTCTCACTGATAGAATTTAGTTTTAACACTGAGAGTTAGCTTTAGTACTCAGTAATACACAGAAAAATATTTACTCTCTTATCAAAGATACTACTGTACTGTAGTAAATACCTTGATAATTAGGAAGGAGGTAAAGATAGTTAGACACAGTGATAAAGAAGAAAATAGGGGAGTGGAAGATAAAAATGGTAGATTGCTAGTGGAGAAGGGAGAAAAAGTGAACCAACTGAGAGAACACTTTAAGGAATTGTTTAATACAGGGAAGGAAACTAGTGCGAGTATAAATGGCTCGGGAGTAGCTGGAACGAGGAGGGAGATAAGGGAGGAAGTAATCAGTAGGATGGAAGTGTTGGAAGCAATGTAGAAAGTCAAAACGGGGAAACTCCAGGAATTGATGGACGGTGTGTGGTGAAACACTGAAGCATGGGGGAGAGATCTTAGTGAAGTGAATATGGGAGATGCGCAGATTGGCCTGGAAGGAAGGTAGAGTCCTGGAGGATTAAAAGTCAGGTACAATTATTCCCCTGTATACAGGAAAATAGGAAAAAGAAATGTGTTGTAATCACAGTAGTATTTGTCTTCTAGGTGTAATAGGAAAATTATATGGTCGGATACTTATTGACTGGGTTAGGGAAATAACAGAGGAATAAGTTAGAGAAGAACAGGGAGGTTTTAGGAAGAGATGAGGTAAAGTAGATCAGATATTCGCCCTAAGATCTTCATTGGAAAAGTTTCAACAAAGGGAGAGAAGTTGTACATGACTTTCATGGATTTGGAGCAAGTACTGTATATGATTGAGTGGATAGGAATGTAGAAAACATTAAGAATATATGGAGTCAGTGGGAAGTTGTTGAATGCCATGAAGAGTAAGTGTGAAGGCGCTAAGGCTGCAGTATGTGTGGATGGTGAACTGAGCGTATTTTTCTGTCTGAATGTTGAGTTGAAACAAACATTTATCATGTAAGTTGAATTTGTATATGGAAGGAGTTATAAAAGAGATATAAGGTAGGGCAGAGGCTTTTGGGGAGGTCCTAATGAGAGAGGACAACATTTGGAAACTTCCTGTTCTATTGTTTGGAGATAATACTGTATTGTTAAATACCGACGAAGGGGAATTACAAGACTTCGTGACTGAGTTTGGGAGAATGTGTAAGAAACGGAATCAAAAGGTGAATGCAAGGAAGAGTAAAGTTGTGGTTTGCGAAAGAAATGAAGTTACTGAATGCACAGTGAGGCTGGATGATGAGGAAATGGAAAACGTGAGTTTAAGTACTTGGGTAGTGTGATGAGTAAGGATGGAAATTTAGAGGATGATGTCCATGAAAAGGTACGACAGGGAAGGTAGTCCCTAATTCTTAGAAAACAGTGATATGGAATAGGGAAGCGAGCATGGAGGTGAAAAAAAAATGATAGGATTGTAATACCATCTGTAATGCATGGAAGTGAAACATGAACCTTGTTGGAAGGACACAAGTGAGAGAAGTGGAAATGATTTGAGAGGAGCGTGTGGAGTTACAGGGAAAGACAGACTGACTAATGAGAAAATGAAGGTACATTGTGGTGTGGATGTGGATGTGATAAAAAGCATTAGGGGAAATACAAAGAGATGTTTTGGCCATGTGGAGAGGATGGGGAGCGTGAGCCTGACGAGGAGAGTGTACTGTATGTGAGTGAGATGGAGGGTTGGAAGAGGGAGGGGGAGATGGAGGAATGGAGTGGAGAGATATATGAGAGAGGAGGTTAGAGCTGGGGGAAGGCAGCAAAATGGCCGGGGACAGAGCAACATGGAATCGATTTGTTTGTTGCCTTCCCTTGCGGGATTGAGACGTCAGGCTATAGATAGATAATTAGGAAGAAATTTTGAAGTAATGATACATTTTCCTGACAGGCTTCTTAACCCTATGAAAACTAATTTACATAATTATATACTGCTTTTCATTAGAGTATTAGTGATGGAGCGGCACGGGGTGTGGGTGTGTTTGAGGTGGGTGTGGAGAACCAGCACACTAACGTGACGCAGCAGCTTTCCCCGGTGGTCAGCCAGGCTCGTCGGGTAGGTCACTCTTACATTTTTTGCTCAGGTTGAAAGGTCACTCAAACACTTATGTTGTGGAGGTCACTCTCATATAACTCTTGAGGCAGTCAGGTATTCTCTAATTACTAATGAGGTGGGTTTGCCACTCTCACATTACTGCTTAGGAGGGTAGTTCACTCTCGCATTACTGATGAGGTGGGTAAGTTACTCTCAAATAGCTGGTTAGGCATATAGGTCACTTTCACATTAGTGCAGAGGAGGCTAGGTCACTCTTACTGCACTGCTGAGGTGGGTAGGTTGTTCTCACACTGATGCTGAGGTGGGTTGGTCAATCTCAGTACTGCTGAGGTAGGTAGGTCACACAGCTAACTTGTACCGTGGTGACGTCAGCAGCTGCGGAAAGTGTCGTGGTGCGTGATGGTGGTGGTGGTGAGTGACGACCCATCCTTCCTCACTGCCTTCGCCAATTGGTCCCTTAATGGCCGCCTCCTGGTGTGGTCAACGAGGCTCCTGGTGGTCACCCGCCTGCCCAGGAAAGACCTCGGGGCCTTACTTGTTTCCCACTGGACATTTTCCATGATGAACACCTTGGTTGTAAATGACGAAACCTTAGCATCTGACAAACGGTAAGTTATTCAGCAACCAAGAATGTACCTCTAATGCCAAAATGTTAATTTGTAGTTGTTTTGTAGGATGCCATGTATTTGAATGTGGTATATGCTTATCTTTTTTTTTTTTTTTTTAATTTGCCAAAATATAAAATTGACTAAATCCTTTTCCAAACTTATACTAATCTTGACTTTGTGTATTACACCCACCCTTCTTCAACACTTAAATAATCTAATCTTTTCTAATCATTCGTCTCAGCTCATGCAACCCTTTATTAGCTCCCTGTACCTCTCAAAGTTTCTAAACAAAATCTTCAATAAAGTGCCAGCGCTGCCTGTCCTTCAGTACCAGTCTACAAAAAGTGTAGACAAACTCAACTCCCCGAACAGGGCTTCAGTCACCATCGGTACCACTCCTGTACATTATCACACCTCCAACAGCTTCAGAATGTAGTTACAAAAGTGTTACGCTCACTTCAGTCTTAACCTCTAACCCTTGGGGGTCTTACAAGATAAACCGTTCTTGTACCATTTTTTACTTGAAAGTAGGCTTTTTCAGCCAGTCATAGCTCCATAATTACAGTACACTGAACTTTCAGTTAAAGACCAGATTATTCAGCTGTCCTTCATCTTTCCGTTGTAAGTGTTCCCAGGTTGGCTCTAGGTGGAGGCATTGTGGAGGTAGGAGGTGATGAATGGAGGTCATTTGGGGAATCACGAAACGATTTTTCCGTACGGGGGTGAGTCGGTAGTTACAGCCCACATCCCTCGCCCCAGCCTGGGACAAAGAGGGATTTCGTGATCACATACACTCATGCTCCCCCTTGCCCGACTTCTTGACACTCCTCTCCATTGCCCCCGGCCACTGCCACATGAATGAATCATCACCCCTACTACGTTTGGCTAACTCGGCTAGTCTGCCTGATTTTTCCAGTTTACTAAGAGTGACAACGTGCATTACAGTGTGCTGGATGGGAGAGGGAAAAGAAATTCCAAGGTTTATTACTTATTACTAGCCATTACAATTGCATTTACTTTCTCTACGAGTACGTTTTCTGTGTCGCATAAGATCACTTGAGTTATCCCTGTGGTAATGTCCATTTTTGACACGCGGTAGCTTCTTTTTTTATTTCATTCTCTTCTAAAGCAATTATTTTTCTAAGTTCTTACTGCACGAGAGGAACTGCACACAAAATATACTAGTTTACTATCACAGCAAACCCAGTTTCCATGCATGATGCACTATATTGTAGCAATTCCTTTTCTTAATGCAAGAAAAAAAATCGCTACAAGCTTGCAAATTGCTTCCTCTAAGCAAAAATAAATACACGATAATGGATTCCCAAATTGAGGATCTGTTCGAGATATCTGGACACACTGCGTTTAAAAGACTGGAGGTTACAATGTAGTAGGGAATACAGACAGAGGAAGACAGTTCCAGAACTGACTTGCTGCACACATAAAAGACTACCATTAACAGTTAACTCTTGCATTAGAGGGCTGGACAGAAAAAGGATAGGAGTTTGGGTCCTTTCACTGATCCACCTGGTGAACAAGCCTACATCTTTTCTATCCTTAATGACCTAGAGCAGCTTGTGCAGCACCCTACCCGTATCCCTGACCGCCTTGGAGAGAGTTCCAACATACTTGACCTTTTCCTAACAACTAACCCTTCTGCTTACACTGTTAATCTTTTCTCTCCGTTGGGCTCCTCCGATCATAACCTTATTACCTTAACCTGTCCTATCGCTCCGGTACGGCCTGTGGACCCTCCAAAGAAACGCCGCCTGTGGCATTTTGGAGCTGCAGATTGGGAGTACCTCAGGCAGTACTTCTTTGATTTTCCCCAGAATGATTATTGCTTCCATGGTCGAGAGCCATCTGAGTGTGCCTTGCGCATTACGGAGGTTATTCTCTCGGGCATGGAAGCATACATTCCTTTCTCATATCCTCTGACTAATGCAAGAAAGCCTTGGTTTAATCACGCTTGTTCTAATGCTGTCCGCAACAAGGAGAGGGCCTATAAGAGGTACCGGAGCCAACCCACCCTTGAATCACATCTTTTGTATATTTCTGCCCGGAATCGTGCTAAGTCTGTTCTTTGCTCTACTAAAAACAATTTCATCCGTGCTAAATGTTCTCAACTCTCCAACTCGAATTCTTCTCACTCCTTTTGGCACCTTGCCAAAAACCTTTCTAACAACTTTACCTCATCATCCTTCCCTCCTCTTTTCTACTCTGATGGCTCTGTAGCTATTATTTCTTCTACTGATAAAGCAGATCTCTTCACTCAGACTTTCTCCTCCAATTCCACCTTAAACGATTCCGGTGGTATTCCTCCATCACTTCACCCCTCTGACTTCCTCTTGACTGGCATTAAAATTTCTTCAGCTGATGTATTTTCTGCCATCACTGGCCTCAATTCTAACAAGGCATATGGGCCTAATGGAATCCCTCCTGTTGTCCTAAAAAACTGTGTTTCTGTGCTTACTCCCTGCCTAGGTAAACTCTTTCGCCTTTGTCTATCAACTTGTACCTTTCCTTCTTACTGGAAGTTTGCTCTCATTCAGCCAGTCCCAAAGAAGGGTGACCATTCCCAACCCTCTAACTATCGTCCAATTGCTTTAACATCCTGTGTCTCAAAAGTTTTCGAGTCAATCCTTAACAGAAAAATTTTAAAGCATCTTTCCTGTCACAACCTTCTTTCTGATCGTCTGTATGGGACGCTCCACTGGCGATCTTCTCACCTACCTTTCAGACTCCTGGTCATCCTCCTTTCGGGACTTTGGCGAAAGCTTTGCCATTGCACTTGACATCTCAAAGGCTTTCGATCGAGTCTGGCATAAATCTTTAATTTCCAAACTGCCCTCTTACGATTTCTATCATTCTATCCTTGCCTTCATCTCTAGCTTCCTTTCTGGTCGTTCTATAGCCGCTGTTGTAGACGGCCATCGTTCTTCTCCTAGACCTATCGACAGTGGTGTTCCTCAGGGCTCTGTCCTATCACCAACTCTCTTCCTTTTATTCATCAGTGACCTTCTAAGCTGTACATCTAACCCTATCCACTCATATGCTGATGATTCCACCCTTCACCTTTCCAGTCGGTTTCCGCAACGTCCATCTCAGCAGTTACTTCAACAAAAAAGGGATGAGGCTATGGCACACCTAATGTCTGACTTTGCTCGTATCTCTGGTTGGGGTAAAAATTATCTTGTTATTTTTAATGCATCAAAAACCAGTTCTTACACTTATCAACCCGACATTATCTTCCTCAGGATTACCCAGTAATGTTTAATAATGAACAGTTATGTCCTGCATCATCCTTGAACATGCTTGGGGTTTCATTCTCTCGGGATTTGTCTTGGAAAGAACATATTACATCTCTTGTGAAATCTGCTTCCAAGAGATTAGGTGTGCTAAGCCGATTGCGAACTTTCTTTACCCCTGCACAGTTGTTGACCTTGTACACGGGTTTTAGTCTCCCATGTATGGAGTACAATTCTCATGTTTGAGGAGGCTCCCCACATGCAGCTCTTCTCAATAAGGTGGATTCAAAGGCTTTTCATCTCATTAACTCTCCTGCTCTCACTGATTCCCTTCAACCTTTGTCTCTTCGCTTCACTGTTTCATCTTTATCTCTCTTCTATCGCTACTTCAACGGTCACTGTTCCTCTGAACTGTCTGCTTGCATCCCTCCACCTCTACGACGGGCACATAGTACCCGTCTAGCAACAAACTCTCATCCCTTTTCTGTCTAACTCTCTAATGCAAGAGTTAACCGTTACTCCCAGTCCTTCATTTATGCAACTGGTCAACTCTGGAACTGTCTTCCTCTGTCTGTATTTCCTACTTCCTATGATCTCCAGTCTTTCAAACGCAGTGTGTCCAGGCATCTCGAAAGGAACGGATCTTGAATTTGGCTCTCTTTTGTGTTGTTTTTGATTTTTCTTGGAAGGAACAGTATACAGGCCTGTGGCCTTTGGTTCCTTCTTCCTTGCATAAAAAAAAAAATAAAAAACATTGGTGCTACCT
The DNA here is from genome assembly GCA_018397915.1 of Birgus latro. Taxonomy (NCBI): domain Eukaryota; kingdom Metazoa; phylum Arthropoda; class Malacostraca; order Decapoda; family Coenobitidae; genus Birgus; species Birgus latro. Next base: position 7,620 of record JAGKTI010024439.1, on the reverse strand, counting down.
GCCCAACATAATGGTTGAGGGATACAAGCAGAGAATTCAGAGGCCCAGTGACCATTGAATTAACGAGAAAAAAGAGACAATGATGCAACAGCACAGCAAAGAGACATGGGTTGAAGGGAGTCTGTAAGAGGGGGAGAGTTAATGAGATGAGAAATCTTAGACTCCACCTTGTTGTATGTGGGTCGCCTCCTCACACATTAAAGCAGTGGTGTGCACAAAGTCAAATATAATCCCTGTTTAAAGTCAACAACTGTGCAGGGGTAAAGAAGGTGTAGAGTCAATATTGCACACATAATCACTTGGAAGTAGATTTTATAAAGGGAGGTAATATGATCTTTCCAAGATAAATCCTAAGAGAATGAAACACCAAGCATGTTCAAGGATGATGCAGGACTGCGTTGGTAATTGCTAAACATAAAAAAACCATATTCCCATGATCGATTTTAATGGGTCTAAAGATGTAAGAACTGGATGGCTCCCCACATACAGCTCTTCTCTTACTGGCTCCCTTCAACCTCTGTCTCTTCGCCACACTGTTGCATCATTATCTCTTTTCTATAGCTACTTCAACCGTCAATATTCCTCCGATCTGTCTGCATTCACCCCTCCACCTCTACAACTATTGCGTAGCACCCGTCCTTCAACAAACTCTCATCCCTTTTCTGTCCAACTTTCTAATGCAAGAGTTAACCGTTAATCCCAGTCCTTCATATATGCAACAGGTCAAATCTGGAACTGCCTACCTCTGTCTGTATTTCCTACTTCCTATGATCTCCATTCCTTCAAACGCAGTGTGTCCAGGCATCTCGAAATGGATTGGACGAATCTTGAATTTGGCTCTCTTTTGTATTGTTTGCTTGTTTTTTTTGGAAGGAATAGTTTACGGGATCCTGGCCTTTGGTTCCTTCTTTCTGGCATAAGATAAATTAAAAATAGGGTTACTTTTACCCGAGTCACAGGTACAAGCCAAGTCATTTATTAAGTGTGCCATAGCTTCCTCTCTTTGTTTCTTGAAGTAACTGTTGAGACGGTCGCTGCAGGAAGCTATAGAGAGGTAAAGGGTCGAGTCACCAGCATATGAGTGATTAGGGTTACGTGTACCCCTTAGTGGGTCATTGATGAATAGAGGGAAGAAAGTAACAGGCCAGTGCCCTGTGGAACATTACTGACAGCTTGAGGAGAAGAACAGTGGCAGTCTACAACAGCAGCTATAGAACGACTACAGATAAAGGCACAGATAGGACTGAAACCGTAAGAGGGCCGTAAGTTTAAGATTTATGCCAGACTCAATCGAAAGCCTTTGAAATGTCAAGTGCAATGGCAAATCTTTCACCGAAGTTCCGAAAGGAGGATGACCAGAATCTTAAAGGAAAGTGAAAAGATAGCCAGTGGAGCACCCCTGCCTGAGCCCCTAATGACAATCAGACAAGGCTAGTGTAGGAGATGTATTTTAATCTTTTTTATTATTATAGAATAGTTTTAAACACTTTACATATACACGATGTTAGTGTAACTGCTTTAACAACATGTATTTCAAAGGGTTTTGGGACTATTCTTAACCGAAATTTTTTTAAAGCATCTTTCCTGTCAAAACTTTCGTTCCGATCATTACTGTTGGTTCCGCCAGGGATGCTCCACAGGCGATCTTCTCACCTACCTTTCAGACTCCTGGTCATCCTCCTTTCGGGACTTTGGTGAAAGCTTTGCCATTGCACTTGACATCTCAAAGGTTTTCGATCGAGTCTGGCATAAATCTTTAATTTCCAAACTGCCATCTTACGATTTCTATCCTTCTACCTGTCCCTTTATCTCTAGCTTCCTGTCTGGTAGTACTGCAGCTGCTGCTGTAGACGGCCACCGTTCTTTTCCTAGAGCAATATCAATAGTGGAGTTCCTCATGGCTTTGGCCTATCACCAAATCTCTTTCTTTTGTTCATCAATGACCTTCTAAGCTGTACATCTAACCCTATCCACTCATAACCAGATGACTCCACCCTTCAACTTTCCATTCACTTCCCACATTGTCCATCTCAGCACTTACGTCAAGAAACAAGGGATGAGGCTATGGCACACCTGATGTCTGACTTGGCTAATATCTCTGACTCGGGTAAATGTAATCTTTATTTAGTGCATCAACAGCTCAGTTCTTACATCTATCAACCCGACAAAATCTTCCACAAGAGTACCATCAAATTTTCAACAATATCCAGCTTAATTCTGCATCATTCTTAAAACAAACTTGAGATTTCATTCTCTCGGGATTTATCATGAAAAGGACATATTACCTCTCGTAAAATCTGCTTCCAAGAGATTAGATGTGCTAAGTCGACTCCGTGCCTTCTTTACCCCTGAACAGTTGTTGACTTTATACACGGGTTTCATTCACCCCTTATGTAGAGTACAACTCTCGTGTGTGGGGAGGCTGCTCATATACAGCTCTTCTCAACATGGTGGAGTTAAAAGCATTTTGTCTCATCAACTCTCCTCCTCTTACTAGCTCCCTTCAACCTCTGTATCTTCGCTGTACTGTTGCATCTTTATCTATTTTCTATCGCTACTTCGATTGTCACTGCTCGTCTGAACTGTCTGCTTGCATCCCTCCTTCACTACGCCGGGCACATAGCACCCGTCTAGCAACAAATTCTCATCCCTTTTCTGTCCAACTCTCTAATGCAAGAGTTAATCATTACTCCCAGTCCTTCATATATACAACAGGTCAACTCCGGAACAAAATCCCTCTGTCTGTATTTCCAGTCTTTCAAATGCATTGTGTCCATGGAACTCGAAATGAACAGTTCTTGAATTTGCCTTTTTTTTTTTTTTTTTTTTTCTGGAGGTAAAAATTTAATGGCTCCAGGCCTTGAGTTCCTTCTTCCTTGTATGAAAAAAAAATAGGACAATAGTTCGAGGGCTAGAAATGATCAGCCTTCCATAACAGCAAAATTCCAGCAAGAACGAAAGGTTCAAGTTGACAGACAAGTCGACATAGTTTACCTAGGCAGGATGTAAGCACAGCACTCGAGGACAACTGGAAGGACACCATCAGCACCCCATCAGGCCCGTATGCCTTGTCAGTATTAACGGCAGTGATGACAAAAATCACATCGTAAAGAAATTTTAATGTCAGCCATAAGGAAATAAGAGTGAGGAAGTGATGGAGGAACAGCACCAGAATTGTCTAAGGTGGAAATGGAGGAGAAAGTCTGGACAAAGAGTAATGCTTTATCAGTAGAAGAAACAGTTACAGAGTCGTCAGAGTGGAAACTAGGAGGAAAAGATGGTGACGGAAACTTGTTAGAAAGGTTTTTGGCAAGCATCGAAAGGAGAAGGAGGAATTTGAGTTAGTACGACTGATATATTTAGCAGAGTGATGGACGGACAACACGATTCCAGCCAGAAACATAAAAAGAGATGAGATTCAGGGATGGTTTGGCTCCGGTACCTTTTGAAGGCCCTCTCCTTGATGTGGACAGCATTTGAACAGGCGTAAACAAAGCTTTTTTTCCTTTTTTTTTCTTTTTTTCATTAGTCACCGGGTAAAAAAGAGAAAGGTATGTTTCCATGCCTGAGAGAATAACCTATGTAATGCGTGAGGCACACCCACATGATTCTCGGCCATGGAAGCAATAATCATTCAAGGAAAAAAAATATATGTACTGTCTGAGGCCCTCCCAATCAGAAGCTCCAAAATGACAAAATCGCCGCTTATTGGGATGGTTCACAGGCCTTACTGAGATGACAGGATAGTTACGGTGATAAGACTGCAATCAGAGGAGCCCAACAGAGAGAAAACATTAACAGCATAAGCAGACGGATGAGGTGTAAGGAAACCATCAAGAATGTTGGAACTCTCTACAAGACTGTTAGCGATATAGGTTGGGTGCTGTTCAAGCTGCTCCAGGTCATTAAGATTGGAAAAGATGTTGCCTTGTTCTCCAGGTGGATCAGTGATAGAAGAGGAGAGCCAAAGGTGGTGGTGAACACTGAAATCTCCTAGAATGGAGACTTCAGGGAAAGAAGAAATTGACAGGATGTTCCATCTTAGAAATAAGATAGTCAAAGAATTTTTCATCATCAGCAGAAGTAGCGGATAAGTAAACAGCACAGATATACTCAGTGAGAGAATGGTAGGATAGCCAAAGCTAGAGACTAGATTGATTGATTGATAAAATTTTGGCACAAGGCCAGGCACTAGGACCGATGTGGTCATTCAGCGCCCAACAACAAGAACAAAAAATGGTACAAAAGATTAACACCGTAAAGGCTATATGTTAAATATCATAAAATATGTCACAATCTAACAAAAATTTCACTACCTTAAAAATATCGGCGGAAATACCTAAAATGTCTGAGACACTGTGAGTATCAAAACCTCCAGTGCTCCGTGGAATTAAAAATCTTCTGCAGTGAACTAAAAGGTGCTCCACCGTCACAGGGACGTGACAAACCTCACATAGGGTAGGTTGATCGCTACATAAAATGTGGCGGTGTGTTAACCGCGTGTGACCAATACGGAGCCTAGTCAGAACAACATCCGAACGTCTGCCCAGAGTACTGTCTGATGCTGGCCAAGCCTGCACAGAAGGATGTATTGCTTTCAATTTATTATTTGTGACAGTGAGGGATGACCACCGTTTCTGCCACTTCCTCCTGACGAAATCAGATATATGTCGCCTAAGGTCGGCAAAAGGGACAGGAAAATTACCGACAATGCCATGAACAGCCTTCTTAGCGGCGGCATCTGCCTCCTCGTTGCCTGGTAATCCCACATGAGCAGGGATCCAGCAAAAATGAAGCCTCTTGCGGCGTGAAGCTAATCGGAACAGCCACTCCTGAATTAGCGTCACCAAAGGATGACTACTAGAAAAATTCTGAATGACTGTAAAGAGAATCAGAATATAAGGTAAACTGACTGTCCCTACTGTCATAAGCTAATTTTAACGTATGGGCAATAGCATAAAGCTCAGAGGTAAAAACTGGAGTAGCACCATGGAGTCTCGCCTGATGCACAGTGTCACCAGTGACAACTGCACAGCCGGCACCAACAGCCGATTTTGACCCATCCGTGTAAATTTTTGTGTCGAGTCATGAATCTGGGAATGTTCCAGAAACAGGGCTCTAACTTCAGCTGACGATCGCGATTGCTTAATACAAACAGGTCTGCAGACATGGGCCTCAGGAATAATCCAAGGAGGGACTGGAGAATAAGAGATTTGTCGTACTTGGAGATTGTGAAAAGATATATCCTGTAGTAATCCATGCATACGAATATGAAGAGGCCTTGGAAAACTCTTACGTTCCTCATACTTCCCTGCCAGGCGAAAATCCTTCATCAGACGGTAGACAGGGTTAGATAAGGACGTTTGAGTCTAAAAGAAAAGCCGCAAACTAAGATCCACTCTGCGAAGATCCAGGGGTAACTCATCCGCCATAACATACAGACTCTCTGCAGGGGAAGTGCAAAAGGCACCAGTGCAGATTCTCATTGCTGAGTTATGAACAGGGTCTAGAAGCTTGAGGGTAGACTTGGCCGCCGAGGAATATATCTGACAACCATACTCCAATTTGGAGCGACACAGGGCTGCATATAGTCGGAGAAGTGTAGGTCTATCAGCACCCCAAAATTTCCCACTAAGAACCTTAAGGATATCAAGAGACCACATGACATTGGCCTTTAGCTGTAAAATATGCTCCTTCCAAGTGAGTCTACTGTCAAGAGTAAGCCCCAAGAAATGCACCTTGTCTTCATAGGGCAATATGTGTTCTCCCAGGAAGAGGTGGGGAACTACAATCGAATTCCTCCTCAAAAACTTGGTAGCCACGGTTTTCGAAGGAGAGAAGCGAAAACCCCACTCCTTTGCCCAAGTTTGTGCTATATTGATAGCATTTTGTAATCGTAGTCTTGCAATATCAGGGTCGGCTGCAGTACAGTATATGGCAAAGTCATCAACAAAGAGCTAACTTTGGATCATAGCTTCATGCTCAACTCTTTCAGCTACTCCATTGATAGACATGATGAAACATGTGACACTCAAAACGCTGCCTTGGGGTAGCCCCTCTGGTTGTAAAACTTTAGGAGAAACTGTGCTACCAATTCGGACCCGGATATAACGTGTGTAAAGGAAGCTCTGCAGGAACTGAAACATGGTCCCACACAAACCTCTAGACTGTAAGCTGGACAATACACCCATACGCCATGCTGTATCATACGCCTTTTCCAAGTCAAAGAAAACCCCGAGTGTTTGCTTATTAGCTATAAAAGCATTCTGAATATCTGTTGTCAAGCGCAACAAAGGGTCCATAGTGGACCGATTTCTACGGAAACCAAACTGCACGGGGGAAATGTGGCCTCCAGTCTCCAGCCACCAAACTAATCTACTGTTAACCATTTTCTCAAATAATTTGCACAAACAGCTAGTAAGCGCTATCGGTTTATAACTCGATGGAAGTGTTGCATCCTTTCCTGGCTTGAGAATGGGGATGATGACTGATGTCCTCCAGCTCTCAGGAAGAATGGCAGAGAGCCAAATTTCATTGTAAATGTCCAGCAAAAGCAACAAATATTCATGTGGAATGTGGGGAATCAAGTCATAATGTATGCCATCTTCACCGGGGGCAGAAGACCTTGCGGCCCGTAGAGCTTGATTCAATTCCCTGACTATGAAAGGCCTATTATATTCTTCCTGGTCTATCACTGCAGAGCCCAAAGGGGGTACTGATGGGCGCCCTGCTGAACTTGAAATACTGGCAAAATGGCGGACAAAGATGCTAGACACCTTTTCAGGGGCTGAAATCTCAACTCCATCCACCTTCAGACAAGGAGGAGGGTGAGGGGCAAATTTACCAGACAGCTTTCTCACCTTAGCCCAAACTCTCCCTATGGGTGTTTTAGATGTAACACTTCCTACATATTTATGCCACGAATTACGTTTAGCCCATTTAAAATATTTACGTTTTTTTNCTCTACGATATATTAAATAATTTGTCTGAGAAGCATTGCACTTGTAACGTCTATAACAAGACCGTGTGATGCGTCTCAAATTAGCGCATGTTTTATCCCACCAAGGGACAACTGGACGATGAAAATTGCCAGAAAATCTGGGGATAGAGACCCGGGCGCACTCTAAGACTTGTGCAACGAAATAATCATACGCTTGGATGTGGTTCTCAAAAGAAGAGAAGTCTATGGAACAATCAAGGGCTGCAAAATACTTTTCCCAGTCGGCTTTATCTATACACAGTTTTGGTGGCATTGATGGAGGCGACCCGGTAAGGGTGTCAATTATGGTTGGAAAATGGTCGCTATCATGCAAACATTGTAGCACAGACCAATTGAAAGATAACAATAAGTCAGAGGAACAAATGCTTAGATCAATAGAAGAATAGGTATTAGTGTGCAATGTATGGTGTGTAGGTGCACCATCATTGAGTAATGATAGGTTATTTGACAGGAGTAACGCTTCAACCATAGCACCACGGCCATCCGTGGAATTTCCACCCCACAAAATGTTGTGGGCATTGAAATCCCCAAGTAACAAGACAGGAGGTGCAGCATCTCCACCAGCTCCTGGAGATCATCCAGCTGGACCACTTCATCAGGCGGGAGATACAATGAACAAA
>JAGKTI010024438.1:0-14379 GCA_018397915.1 Birgus latro | reverse complement strand
GATATAGATAGATATATGGGTACGGATATAGATATAGACAGAATAGATAGATACAGATACAGATATAGAAAAACAGATAGATAGAAAGATAGATAAACAGACAAATAGATAGAAAGATAGATAAATATATAGATAGAAAGATAGATAGACATATAGATAGAAAGATAGATAAACAGACAGTGAGACAGTGCTACGATGGGGAATTGGCACAGTTTATTATACTGTAGTTCTTTCAGCTTTCACTTGAACTAAATTTTTGTCCTGCAGCTTATCACGGAGTGCAGTAGCACTCCTTAAGCAGGAATGGAATGGAACAGGTTCAAAATGGCTTCCCGTACATAGGGTATAGCAGCATTCGCGCGAAAATGGTGACAAAGTTTAGTTCTAAGCATATGAACCAAAAGTCCTGCGCTATTCAAGTGCAAAACTACTCGCAAAGTTTTACTAACCTTTGTGGGAGTCACAAAATCGAGCTGCAAAAATATTGGTTTTGTTCTTGTTTCTTTCTTTTTTCTTTCTTTCTTTCTTTCATCTTCATCAGCCACAACTCCAAAACAAAAAGGCGTACGGGAGCGTACTATACACCAAAACGCTGCTTGTCAAGTGTAGATGTTTCTTTTCATCTTTAGAAAAGCATTCAGTTTCCGGTTCGCGAGTTACGGCCTGAAAACCGCATCGCTGTCACCCGTAAGTACGCCATTTTGCGCAATATTGGTTAGCTACAGCTCTCTTACAGAAGCACGTACCAAAACACTTCTTTTCACTGGAGGGCACCCTCATTTTAGTCTTCAGTATGCTATGCATGTAACAATCCAAATCTAACACCTGCTTTATGCACACAGTAATTATACTTCCACAAAAAGTTCATAAACTAGAAAACAAAAATGTTCTTCTAAAATGATTCTTAAGAAGTAGGAATGGCAAAAGTGCACAGGCAAGAGATGAAAAAACAAAGAAAAGAGAATATTCAAGATAGGAGGAGATTTGAAGACCTAAACCCATTACTACATTCCACCAGCGACAAGTTTGTGGCTAAAGTGTGCAATGTAGTAACAGGTATAGGTCTTTAAATCTCATCTCATCATGAAAGCTCTCTTGTTTTTGTGCTTTTTTCATCTCTTACCTGTGCACTTCTGCCATTCCTTCTTCTTAACGATCATTTTAGAAGAAAATTTTTGTATTGTAGTTTCACATAGCTCAGTGGCAGAATGGCAATGCGGTGCCTCTACATCCTCTCCACAGCACCTCTTTGTGACTAGTATCATATTTTACCGTTTAATATCTTGCTCTAAGTCAGCATTCAAATGGCAGCTAAAGGTCAGGATAGAATGAAGAGTATAGTGCACAGCTTGAGCCCTGACTCGTTAACCTTTCAGAACGATGACGTCTGTACTGTAATCATGCTGCCACCCACTGCTTTGCTCGGCTTAGTAAAGGACCTCTCGTACTGACTACACAATAAAACAATCCCATGTTTATTTATATTTGATAGTATTCTGGCTGCTACTAGACCATTGCATTTAGATCAGGACACAATAATATAGTCATTTTATTTTAACTTGTCCAATTGGTCTTTTTCCAGTTTATTTTACATGGTTCGGTGGTAGACTAAGGCAATCTTACAGCTCTGTATCCTTTCCACAGCACTTTTATGACTTGTACCGTGTGCCAGCATTAATCCCTTGTTACAACTCGGCATCAGAGATGGAGGAACGGCCATTTTAGGCCAAGTTAGAGAGCAACGGGTGTAGTGAGGTGATTAGTGCCGGCCAAATACACCCTCTCAGACTCGATACAACTCTCCGAAGTTGAATAAAATCGTCCGGTGGCAGCAGAACAAGTAAAATCTGCGACCTCGGGCTGAAGGGGTAATCTTGCCCCCACCAGACGGTTCACATTAGGAAGACCTTTCGTACTTAACAATTTAAAGCAATCCACATCTAACACTCAGAATCTCGTGACGTACTGTATTTTGCTGGCTTATTCTTGTTATTTCCAGACGATTGTGTTCAGCTGCATGGGTTAGGTAAGAACAGTTATTTTTTACTGCATCAGAGAGGAAAATGTCTGTAGCTGTTTGCCAGTTTAAGTGGTGTTTGTTTCCCCGTTGGACGGCCATCTGTCTACTTGTCTGTCCATGTGTCAGTCTATTTATCTGCTTGTCTACCTAGCTTCCTACCTACTTACTAATCTATCTACCTGCCTACCTACCTATTGATCGACGTGTTTCTGTCAGTCTATCTAATTGTATATCTAATCTAATTATCTATGTATCTGCATGTGTCTGTCTGTCTGTATGCTTGTCTTGTACGTATGTATTTATGTACATATGTGTGTATGTATCTATTTATCTGTCTATCTCTCTAAATCTGTCATCCCTGGTTTCATTCATTCTTTCCTTCCTCCCCCTTTTACCCAGTCTTTGCAGGGTGTGGCTGCCTCTCCGTCTGTCTGTCTATCTCTGTCCATCTATTTATCAGCCCTTGATTTTTTTTTATTCCTTATATTCCTCCCTTCCTCTTGTCCTAACCCTCCACACAGCATATATCACTATCTCCGTGACCATGCAGGGTGTAGGTGTGGCGTGGGCAGTAGACGCCTGTAACCCGGACTGCAGTGGCAAGAGCACCGGGGACAAAGTGAAGAACCCGCTAAACTGCACCGAATATTACCTGTGCATCGCCGACGGAGTGCCCACCGACCACGCCATTCCCTGTGACGAGGGCAAGGTTCTTGATAAAGAGACTAGCGATTGCATAGCTATATTCCATTTCACCGAGTCTGGCACCATCAGTGATGACGTCAACACCTTTAGCGCTGATAAAAATCCTCCGTACTGGATATTTTGTATTGCCTTTATATATTGGTTTGCCTTTATATATTGGTTATCAAGGTAATACATAGAGGTTTACCTAGTACAGAGGATTTACATCAACACTACAGGTGTTGAGGACATCAGAGATGGTGCCAGACTCGGTGAAATGGGGTATAGTTCTTATCCATGCACACCGTCATGCACGCCATCCGCCTGCCATTTGTCCTGCAGCGGGGTTCCGGATTTGACAGCGGACACATCGGACTGCAAGAACTACTACTTCAGTGGTCCATCCGATGTCTTAGGTCCTTTTACCTGCCTTTCCGATTCACCCTACTTCAGTGGGACTACATGTGTGGAAGATGACAATGGCTGCTGCTCGGATTCGAATCTGTGCACCGCGTATTGCCAGGCCGGTGACGCACAGATTCCAGACCCCAAAGACTGCGCCATGTATTACGTCTGTCTCGGGGAAGGCGCTGCATCAGAGAAACTGCACTTCTCCTGCGAAGCAGGGGAGAAATTTGATATAGGTACCAGCAGGTGTTCCTCAGAGGCGCCCTGTGTGGTTCTCTGTGGAGGTGGTGGTGGTGACTCAGGTTCAGGTACGACTTCACCTTCAGATAAATCTACACCTTCAGGAGAGCCCACAATTTCAGGTTCGTTCACACCTTCAGGCACCGTTACACTCACCCCTACCTCCGACTGCGTCTCCTCGATGACACGTACCGCCGAAGGTTTCTTCCCTAAATGCCACAGCTGTCGGCCGGAATACTGCCAGAGCACCAGCAACACCGGACAGGCTGCTGTGGGCAGATGCACGGGTTCGCTGGTGTTCAATCCCGTGCCTGAGTATCTCTTCTGGGTGCTGTCGACCAACTGTCCCTACCAGCCTTCCCGTCCTGATGTGGATTATAGAGATGGCTTGGTTTAAGGAAGAACTAAGCGCCTATCTTTCTAAGGGTCTCGTCACAGTGAGGTGGGAATCGACCATAATACCGTAATCAAGATGGCACAGGACACTATCTCAACAATGTATTTGACATATCTTACTTTTTGTATCACACTATATGTCATTGATGCAAATTATGTCTGTACTAAAAATATATAACAGAGAAGAGCATATCAAGATGAAATAGGCATAATAAATAGCTCTGAAGAGATAAGACTTGAAAGAAGCACACCCCGTTTCACAAGGCCACGTTCCAGGCATCCTATTAATCCTACCACCTACATTATATCTGGCGCTGAAAAATGGAATACCCAGAACGTGCCTCAGTAAATCGGGATGTTTCGCTTCCAGTTTTGGCCCCACATATACACTCGGACAATATGCGTTAGAATATCGGCCGTATCTTAAGTCTTATAGACTTCGTAGCCCTTCTTCCTTAGTGAGTTATTCTGAACATTATGCCTTATCGTTATATTGTAGGGTTGTTGATGCAAGCGATGTTGATGCATTAACAACATAAATAACATGAAGGAGAATCTTAACGTGTAATATGCAGAATAAGTCGCCTGGGGAAGGGTGTTACGAAGCTTTCACTGATCACTGACAGCGACCCGATTCTGATCTGTGTGACGCGCGGCGCTGGGGCTGTCAAATTCATGTTCTGTTTCCGTCTGTCAAAAACAAGTGTATTTCCAGCTATAACCCCACCAGTCTGATCCTGTCAAAGCCATAATTGGCTCCTGTTATAATCACCCTGTCTAGTTCTGTTACCTCTTCAGTTCTATGACGTATTTTTTATTTCATTTTTTGCAAAGTCCTGGTGAACTTATGAAGATTAGGAGAAACTTTTCAAACTAAGGAGGTTAGTTTTAGTTTTCACTGACCTCTTACTACAAATGGCCTCCCTTAAGATGTAAAAAATCCTTCTTGAGACAGCAAAAATAAGCTAACATTTTACGTTACTGATTCAGTAGGCTAGTGGCAAGATAGTGTGCTTAGGCTGGTAGAGAGCCTTCTGTTTTTGTGTCTTATATTCTTTAGCTTCACTTAGAAGATAATACAGTTATTAATAATATAACCGAATCTATTTAATAAGGACGTTAAGTCTGTGTGGTATGTGTATCTGTGTAAGTCTACTTCTGCCATTATCATAACTGTCCGAGGTGCCTGGTGGTACAGTGGTTAGAATGCCCCAATCGGACTGACGGTCTTCCATTGGTTCGACCCCGACGAGATCACTGGAAGCTTTTCAGTCATGTAATGCCACCAAGAGAAGTAGGCTGGTCATCTTCCCTTAAATGTACTGGACTATGAAAGCCTAGCCTAGAGCCCCTGCATCGCATAAAGGTAAAATGGGTTTAGCTGTTTCATAACTAAGCAAATTCTGTCAAAACCACAACTGTATCAGTAACCTTGAACTGCTTGAATCCTATGGCGTTTCTGATAGTTTATTCTTGCTATCCCAGACGATTTGACTCTACTTCGGAAAGTCCTTTTGTCTGAAGGGGCTAATGAAGGCTACGTTCAACCCTTCTAGTTAAAAAAAAAAATGTCTGCTTAGCTACGTGAAGTGGTCTACAGACACCAATAATTAAAGATAAAGTCATCGCACTACCAACATTTAGTGAAATCATATGTGTCAAAGAAATTCGTCTTCAACCCCTTCACTGCGATGATGTGCTTTATATTTCGTTTTTGCAACCACCAGTACCACCAGGTGATTATATTCAGATCGGGAGAGACGTCTGGACATAGTGGAGGGACAAAAAACATTAACAGTCTTAGGCATCAATGACTTACTTTTAGATGTACTCTACAAACTTGCCTGACGTTAACTGAGTACTGCACTAGAATTACCCCAGCCATGGGAGGGTTTATGGTGAATGTAAGCACACTCCCAGGTTTATATGACGCATTATCGGTTGAATAAAACAACAAGGTGTTAATTGGAAGATAATTCTAGAAATACTGTACTATGATAATTATACCCTATTTGATTGACCTGATTTGATTAAGTTGTCTGGTTGTAATAAGTATATAATTACAAAGATCCCATCGCTTTCAAGGAGTTAAGCCAGGTATTGTTAAAAGAAGCTCGTTTTCCCAAGCACCTTTAAGAATCGAGATCAATAATTGCCTTAGAGCGTCTCCAAATTGTTGCGAAGCCTAAAGACATCTTCCTAACTTAATCCCTTGAATCCGGTGACGTGATTTTCATTTCATTTTTGTTATTTTCAGATGATTCAGGTCAGCTTACGAAGGACCTCTACTTTTGAAGGAATTATAGAAGGTTATATACAACCCTCAGGCTCTAAAAATCTCTCATAAGCCGAACAAAAACGTCTGGAAAAAACAAGAATATAATAGGAGAATGTTTCACGGAACTGAAGGGGTTAAACAATATTAATCACAGTAGCTGGCATTTGGCTTCCTTAGTTCAAAACCCCCACGTATATATATGTCAAAGCCTTAAGAAATATTGTTAACTTGATAATAATATTCGAATGTTCTGTAATTTCGGAGTTCCAACTGTATGTAAAGGCAATTTATGTCAAAACCTACATAGTGTCTCGCTTACCTAATAATCCATTGCTTCATTAATTCGAAACACAAAACGTGCAGAGGATTTTGAAACCTATTGACATCCTCCTAACATCATAATAAAGGCGTTGTGATATTGCTTTATTTATTTATTTTTTTCGTGAAACCAAACACGTGAAAAAAAGAGAAAAAAATCAACGTCTACATAAACCTTGCAAAACCAGTCAGTAATATTCATGCCAGTTCGAATCTCGCTTCATGAGGCAAGTTCAGAACCCCGTGCGTGTCAGAATTTAAAAGAATCTTACTGAACTTATCAGTGAAGTTTTGCCAGTATTTGCGCATCATTAATACGGAACCCTGCATGTGTAAAGCATACCAGAATAAAATAAAGAAAGAAAGAAAAAAAAGAAAATCTGGATAAACTGGTAAGCAAAGGCACCGGAATCTCATTACATTCGTTCGGAACCTCAGATACAGTAAATAAAGGGATTACTGACCCTGCGTTTACGGCTTGACAGTGAAGGTGCCTGGTTCGAATCCTGAGTCCAATAAAAGTATCTTGAAGTAAAAATCCCTTATCCCTGTCCATTCTGCGGTATACTTACCTCCAATTGTGGATCCTGGATGAAAAGAGACATCGGGGGTATTCTAGGGAAAGACTGAGACTTAGAAAAAAATAATTTGTCTTAATAAAGCTTGTTCAGCCGATGGGCATAAAAACCAACTTCCCTCACATTCCTTCCGGGCTGCCTTGCCTTGTCATTCCCGAGTACTTCGCCCGCGACATACACTCGATTCCCCGCCGACGGAGGCGTAGGGCGCGGCAGCAACGATCTGCTGTTCCTCGTCAGACCCCGAGGAAGAGGCTGCGACTCGAGGCTCCCCTCAACAGGGAAACTGTCACTCCCTCTGTTGACGACCCGGCAATGTCAAAGATCACAATTCAGACCGCGGCACAGGTTCACGAGCAACCATCGATGACGGAGGAGGGGCAGGAGTCTTCAGATACTGCCTCCATGGCCGAGGAAGCGTCGACCGGCTCCTCGGCCGAGGAGGAGATTCGTGAGTCCTCCCTTCCTCCAGCAGCAGAGGCCCCTCCATCTCGCCCTCCAATCATCGATCTCAAGAATCGGCTAGATGTAGCCTCCTACCGCCACTTCCTGACCCTCGATGCCCACACCCGGTCGTACCAGCTCGGAGCCACGACCTACACCACCCTCTACGACCTGCTCCGGGCTGCCGACATGGGTGAGGAGATCAGACCCATCCTGATCATTTGCGGGGAGGAGGCACGTCTAGCCGGTCTTCGAGCCTTTTACCATATGCTCCCGCCACGATTGCGGTAAGAGCTCGGCCAGTAGTGACGTGAGGCTGCCCTTATTACCTTTGTACAAATATTTGGCTGGCCTAATGTCCCCCACGAGGACGATGGCCATTAAGCCAAAAAAAAAAAAAATCCTTCCTGTTGGTTGCCGGGCTTACTCCAGTGAACCAGGTTGAGGAAAGTGTCAGTGAAACTGTCTGAAGTAACAGAGTGTAGGCAACGACTTGGCACATTGGAAGAAGAAGAAACCCAAGAACGAGGTAGGAGCTTGTTCGTTTTATTATTATTATTATTATTATTGTCTATTGTATTCAGGGCATAAGCCTGATAGCACGTATCCCGAGGACGAGCTGTCTTCCTACTTCCCTCACATTTTCTCAGTTCATGTGGACGAACTATAGTTCTATAGCTTGTGCATTGTGCAATCATTACTGCAAGTATAATCAGCCATTCCAATTATCAGCACAAAATATATACAACAATAAACACGGCAACAAAGGAAAGACAATGTAAACAAGTTCTGCTTTCAAATAATAGAGAACGATTATCAACACATCAGAGAAAACCACCAAGTCAACTACAAACTCTGATAAAAGAATAGTCAGTCACAACGTTGGGTATTATCTCTTATCATTTAACCAAACTGTCAATAACCACACAATTGTCACAGTTGTCGACCTTTGAATCCGGTGACATATTTACTTTTCAAAATCCTTGCTTGCGTCATCCACACGATTATATCAGGCATAGGATAGACTGTTCGACCAGGAGGTGTCAGATAAAGCCTTCAGCAACGCCATTACTACATGGTTATCAAGCTGAATAAAATCGTCTGGCAGCAGCAAGAATGAAAACAACATGAAGTGCCCTGCTTGAAGAGGTTAACCACCGTGTGACGTCAATAACCGCAATTACCACAACTACGCAGTTTGAGTCCGGTTAACCCCATCACCCCCAGGGCATGTATTAAGCTGAAATCACGCTACCCTCTATAAGTTTTCTTTTTTATTCGCTTCAGGATAAACGGTCCACACTGAATGGGTAAGATTGATATTCTTCTTTAATCCTGTTTGTGCTGAAGCTGAAGAAAGTAATCAGGAAATAGCCAAAATACACTGTTAAGTCATTGTATTGAAGGAGATAGTTAAAACAATATATATATATATAGAAGAGACAATGAGAAGTGAGTTAATTCATTCCCTTCAGTACCGTTACGTATGTACAATACATACTTTGTTGTTGATGCTACCAGACGATTTTCTTCACCTTGAGATATCCCTCTGGTGGTGATGGGATTGTTTCACGTGCCTTAGAGATAGCTCCCTTGAGAGAGAGAGAGAGAGAGAGAGAGCAAAACCCGCCCCCAGCAATTGGCTTTAGGGCCACATACTTGAATTTGACCTGTGACGACTTTAAAGCAGATGTTCTCAAAATAGAATTACTTTACCCATGTCCCGAACCTCAACCGCTTACATAAGTTTCATGCAAATCTAATGAAGACTGTATGAAATGACCTTACCTTTTGATGTTAACCTTTGACATACTGTCCTCAAAATTGTCTCTCTCTATCCTTGGCTGACCCTCAGTCCTTCCACACAATTCTAAATCGAATCAGAACTGTTTGAGTTTCGTGGTCGAACCTTTCAATTTTATCCTCTAGATGACTGTCCTTAAAATCGAATCACCTGGTCCCTGCCTTACCCTCAACTATTACATCAGGCTTGCCCTAAACTGGAAAAAAAAATGAAGTTATCACTGCGGTGTGTCTTTCACCTGTCTGAAAAACAACAGCGAAACTCGTTGGCTGACCCTCAAGCATTCCATCAAGTTTGATCAAAATAATATAAAACCTGTCTGGATTATTTTGTACACACACACACACACACACACACACACACACACACACACACACACACACACACAAGGCAAAACACTGCATCCGCCTCGCTATCGTGCACACGGGTAAGGTGATGACGATAATGAGAGAGAGAGAAAGAGAGAGAGAGAGCCTGGAAGTGGAGTTGTGTCAGTCGCACGTAACGTAAGTATTAGTAGGTGGAGATAATGTATGTGGGAGGTGGAGCTAATTTAGGAGAAGGTGGAGTTAGTGACACTGGTAGCTGAAGTTAATGTAAGTGGTAAGTGGAACAAATATAAGTGGTACTGGAGGTAATAGTAGTAAGTGGAGCAAGTGGTACTGGATCTAACATAAGTGGTAGATGGAGGTAACTGTGGTGAGTTGTGCTAATGAGTGATAAGTGGAGCTAAATATAAGTGGTAGGTATAATTAAATATAAGTAGTAAGTGGAGGTAATATAAGTGGTAGATGGTGCTTATAAGTGGTCGGTGAAGATAATATAAGTAGTGGGTAGAGCTGATATAAGAGAAAGATGGAGCTAATAACCGTAATAGATGGAGTGGATGTAAGTGGAAAGTGGAGTTAGTAACAGTGAAAGATGGGGTGGATGCAAGTGAAAGGACACACACACACACACACACACACACACACACACACACACACACACACACACGCAAGAAAAAAAAAACTAAGTTCGATTCTCGACCCGGTCAGGCTTGAATCATGTTCTAGGAGAGGATTGGAGCAGTAAAAAAAAAAATAATAAAATAAAATAAAATAAATGCTTTAATGGCCAACGTGCAGTTGATAGGCATAAATCTGAACCCTCTTCTTTCCAACACTTTCCTATTTCCAGCCTGTCTCATGCCTGTACTATAAATAGGTAGTCCAGTTTTCAAATGGGGGCTGGAATTGGGATGGAATATGTATTTTGATGTTTTGTTCTGATTGTACTTTCATTTTTATTGAATTTTTAATTTTGAAATATTTTAATTATTCATTTTTTTATTGTGATACAGTACCTTGGGGATGTTTATCTCAGCACAAGTCACTGGATTTCTGAATGATTGTGGGGACAGAAGTGTACAATTACGCGCTGCCATTCTTCGGCCGTGGTGGCGCAGCGGTGGTGCACTGGAAATGCATTAAGTTCAGACCTGGATGCATTTTTGTTTGGGAGCTGGGCTTTGAATACAGTGTCCGATATGTGAAGGGTTTGACTCTCCAAATACACCAAGACCCATGGAAATATACTTTTAAAGAGAACCCATCGTGTCCAAATAAAACCCTCTCAGTTAAGATGTTTTCTCTTTATTTCAGAACATTATATCTTTTAAATACTTAACCCCTCGAGTTCCAGAAATCTCATCTTAAGATTAATAAATCACCTAGAGCTATAAGAACGAAATGGAATAGATATCACGGGATGAAGAGAATATTAAGTTGGCTATGTCCGGTGATGGCGTGAATAATAAGGACGCTATGGCAGTAGTGAGGAAATACCAGCCACTGACTTTCATACCTGATTTTATCTACACGAAGAGTAATTAACTTCTTAACTCAGATGACGCATTTTTGCTTGATTTTTACGGTTAGCTGGTGAATTTACTCAGTTTAGGAAAGACATCCCATACTTTTCAGAATTTGTTTAAAGGTAATACGACTAAAATAAAACTGACGTTATTGTTCACTTTAGTCCATTTAGTACGGTGACGTATTGTATGTACTATTAAATCTGCTGTGCCTCTGTGTGTGTGTGTGTGTGTGTGTGTATGTGTGTGTGTGTATGTGTGTGTGTGTGTGTGTGTGTGTGTGTGTGTGTGTGTGTGCGCGCATCTGTTCCCATTATATCTCATGAGCTATCGACATGAAAACTTCAGGGTATCGAGATATGGCCAACATCTTGAAAGAGTTCGAAACGGGCACTCGCGGTCAAGGTCAAGGTCAGCAAAATGGCTGCCAAAGGTCAACTAGTTTTTATCGCCTTTTTTTAGCACCACCATATCTCATGAACGGCTTGAGCTATCAACATGAAACCTTCTGGGTAACAAGATATGGCCAAAATCTTGGACTGGGCCAACAGAATATTCTGGCGAGCGATTAGCATTCGACTACAGAAACATAAGAACATAAGAAGAGAGGATAACTGCAGTCGGCCGATAGGCCCGTGCTAGGCAGCTCCTAGAAGAGTAACTGAACTACTAGGATGAGATAAGGACAGCAAAGAAGAAGGCTTTTCTTTCATTGAAAAAGGAAATTTATAATAAGTTTTTCTGTAATTAAAGTGAAGTGGCACAGAGTAATGAAAGTAACAATGGTTTACAATTTTACACAATTGCCCATATAGTGCTTAAGGACGCCATGGCAGTAGTGATGAAATACAAGCCACTGACTCACACCTGACATTATCTACACAACCAGTGATTAACTTCTTCACTCAGATGACGCATTTTTGCTTAATTTATACGGTTACCTGGTGATTTTACTAAGTTTAAGAAAGACCTCCCACACTTTTCTTAATTCTTTTAAAAGGTAATACGACTATTATAAAACAGACATCTTTGTTCACTTTAGACCTTAACCACTGATCGAGCAAATCTTCTCGACTCAGTATTTAAGCATAAGAAAAGCTTAGCTACGTAAGTACCTAAATGTTACAATACAGACTCCAAAGCAAGCAAGTCAATTGTCTATGGAGTGAGAATCTAAAGCGGTCTCTCGGCCTTCCACTGAACACGAAGTCTAAGACACATTTCCAGAGACATACTTGAGACAGATGGTCAGCATACATGCAAAACACTAAAAGTGAAAGATGGTAGGTACATGAAGACAGGTGAGAAGAGCAGGAGATGTCAGGTATCTTGGGAAGGATGTATCCATGAAAGAATTAATTTGAGATAGGAAGGAAGTTGCAAATTATCTGAGATCACAGACATTACCGAAGGCCAGGTACTATACCGAAAGATCTAATATATCTTCAAAGATCACCAGTGACTTCACCAGCAAAGTTCTCTTCGTATTAATATATATGGTGGGTGAAACTGATAATTTAAGTGGTAAGCAGAACTGACATAAGTGGTAGTAGCCAATGTATGGTAAATGTGGAGCTAGGATAAGAGGGAAGTTGGGGATGATATGCGGTAGGTGGTGCTAAAATAGTATAAGTGGTTGTGATGCTAATGTAAGTGGAGGGTGGAGCTGATACAAGTTACAGATGAATCTGATCTAAACAAGCCTTTAGAAAAGACGTATCCACACCGTGTGGTATAGAATATATAGATATGCACTAATACGTATGGCAATTTCATATACTGTATATGGGCATAAAATAGGACTCGTACACTGTCTTTATTTTAGAAGTAAAGATAATCCAACAAGTAGTTTCCAAGATATAGCTGTTAACAGATTAGTTTCCTTATATGGAAATACCTCGTAAAATACTTAAATTGTGGCAATTTCATATATAAGGACACAAACTAGGACTCATGCTCTATCTTCCTGTAAGATATGAAGAGAATCCAGCTAGAAGTTTCCAAAATATAACACAAGACAGATTTTTCCTTATATGGTCATAGTTCGTAAAGTACAGACAATATGGCAATCTTACATATACAGTCATCATTTCTGACACATTATCTTTCTGTGTGATATGAAGCCAATCCACCACTTGGTGTGGATACGTCTTTGCTAAAGGGTTGTTGGTAGGTGGAGGTAATATAACTGGTACGTGGAGCTACTATAACTGGTTGGTGGAGCTAATATAAATGGCAGGTGGAGCTAATATAACTGGTAGGTGGAACTACTATAACTGGTTGGTGGAGCTAATATAAATGGTAGTTGGGGCTAATGTAGCTGGTGGGTGGAGCTAATATAACTGGTAGGTGGAGCTAATATTACTGGCGGATGGGGCTAATATAACCGATTGGTGGAGTTACGAGTATAATTGATATGTGGAGGAAATATAAATGGTATGTAAATGAAATGTCAAACTCGAGTTCGATTCTAGAGCCGGTCAGTTTGGTGGCTTCAGTTCGTTTTCCCGGTGTCGCTATTCACCCAGCATCACAACTGGGACCTGGATGTAACGTCGACTATCACAGGTCGTTTTTTACTTTAAGATGGGAGTTAGTAAAAATTGCATATTTCCATTAAAGACGACCGTGCAGTCGATAGGCATAAATCTAAGCTCTTCATCTTCATAGGAGGTAATCAGTTTACACTCCTGTTGTGTCGTTGCTTGCTTGTGCCCAAAATAAAATATCTAGTTTGTTACCCAGAAGGCTGGCACTGGTAAGGAATATCTAGTTAGCACACTGTCCGGATTTCATTATTATTATTATTATTACCACCGTCAATGAACTTGGAGAAGGTTATATATTCATCTCTGTTTGTTTGTCCACAGCATATCTTAAGAAGTTACTGATGGATTTCAGTGAATTTTTGTGGATGTGTCGGCCAGAAAGCAGAACTGCGATGGACCCAGTGAAATGCGCAACGCGTTCATTCACTTACCATTCAAGTTTTCGAAATTCTCGCCTCCACTTCACACGTACAATGTGCTCACCACACAACAAGACTAAAAGACAGCACACAGAGAGTGCATACCTCCACCAGCACTTATACCAGACAATTCAGATCATCACCAAAACTTAATGAACTCTTCCTTGCCCCATGACGCACATAGGCACAAAATTTCATTGAAATCCATCAATACTTTTTTGAGAAATCCTGTGGACAAACAAACAAATTCAGGTTTTGATCCGTGATTCAAACTCTGATCACCACCATATTTTAATAAATTCTTCCTTGACCCATGACTCACATATCCACAAAACTTCATTGAAATCCATTGATAAAACACACACACACACACACACACACACACA